>MKEJ01105037.1:0-12539 GCA_001753735.1 Embelia ribes
TGTTATATTATAATAGAAAATTTTTATAATTATAGGGGTAAATTGAAATTGGAAAAAATATAGGAAAAAATTGGAAAGAGACTAAAATTATAAAGGGTAAATCGAAAATATACGGGACAAATTGAAACAAGAATAAAACGATAGGGGGCAAATTGAAAACAATAAAAGGATAAGAGCCAAATTGAAACGAAACGCAAAGGATAGGGGATAAAATCAACTTTACCCAAAAATAAATGTATGGCCGATTTGAAGGATTGCCCGAACTGGCCCAGGTACTAGTTTCCGGTCGAACCGGTTGAACCGACCGGTCCAGTTCGATTTTAAAAACCTTGTTTACCCAAAAATAAATGTAGCCATTACATAGGCTTGAAAAAAATAAATGCTTGACAGAGAGGATGCATTGCGTTTTTAGTTTATTATTATTTTAATTAGAAATTAATGATAAAAATTATTGGGCAATTTAAGTCTTTGCAATTGCATATTACAAGATTAGTCATTGCAACTTCTCAAGCTTTAATGATGTAATTTCAAGAGTTTGGGAAGGATAATTTTGTGATAAAAAAAAGAAAGAAAGAACCATAGTGGGTAGAATCGACGCTGTAGAGTAGAGAGATTTTTACCTGAACTGATATAGAATTTTCTCACAAGAGTATGGTAGAATTATTTTTAGAATAGTTCTTAGAAAATTTACAGATATCTTTTGGTGAAATTTTGTAAAAAATTCGTGAGAGATAATAATGACAATTGGATGTATTAAACCTCCACATTTCATTGTGGAATTAGGGTTATAAATAGGTTGATCACATATGACAAAGCCAAAAATAAGTCTAAAATATATCAAAATATAAATTATATTTAAATAATTTCTATTTTATTTTATTGTATAATTTTAATAAGACTTAAGTTGATCGCTCGCGTTAGGCTTTCTATTACCTTAGGCCGGCCTTAATTTCTATTTTATTTTAATGTATTTGAATCTAACTGTTGATTAAAAAGTGATCTACAACATTTGTACATTTCCTAACTTTGACTTACTCAAAAATGTGATTGAAATAATTCATATTTTTCAATATTGAATTTGAAATTTAATTTTCCTGTTAGGATGTATATTGTTTCTGTAAAAGATTTTTTCTATGTTGATTTATTTTTATTATTATCATATACATTTGATGTGATGTATGGAACAATAAATTTAGTATAAATTATATTTTGCTCCATGAAGTTTGTGACAATTTCAGAATAGCTCATAAGGTTTCTGAAATTACACTATTCCCATAAGGTTTATATGTTCATTGTGTTTTATTGCTACATTTTTTAGGTGTAAAGCGAAAGTAAGCTTAAAGCCATACATAACCAATAAAATTATCATAATTTTCCTTAACTATTAATTTCTAATTTTTAAATTTCTTTAAAAATAGATTATATAATTATATATATTATTAAGATGTTTCTCTCAAAATGTGATGGAATTTCTGTAAATTTTGCTATTATTATATTCAAACAAATTAAAATAAAGTAAGAAAATAAGGGGTAGTATGATCCTTCTATTGGCAGCTTAGACTTGTATTGCAAATCAGAGGGAAAATGTAATTTGATATTTAAGCTTTATAAGCCTAAACTATTAATTATATCAACTGCAGCCTAACAACCCTTTAATAGGTTGGTCGCAGAAGTGGTTATGTTACATTGGCGAAGGTAGTTAGTTACACCCCCTAATAACCGAAATGGTCAGAATAGAAGCTCCTATCTTCTTCTATGCCCTAGTAAAATAAGAGAGAATCAACTGAATCGGGTTGTGTTTGTCGTTTCAATTGTAAGGTGAATCAATATCTCGTTATGATTGATTCTATAGTTACGAATTTGGTCACTATTTATTAGATCATTGAGTTGCATTGTTGTTTTAGAATGTATTCTAATAGAATTGGGTCATTGGCTGTGGAGTATGCTTTTGGTGGGATGATTTTGCTGTTTAATGGAGAATGGAATATAACATGTTGAAATTTGACAATTGAGATTGTGTAACTAGAAACTTTTTATGACTTGTTAACAGAATTTAAGGGAAACAAAGCCGTGAAAAAGCATATCATTTAGCCATTGACAAATTTGGACCCATGATGGTCTGAGGGTGTGACACGCTCGTGCGCTAGCATCCGCCTTTGATCTGTCACCGGCATGAGTCCTGCTCTTATCTTAGTTATATTCTAAAGCGATCTTTTTATTTTTATGGTTCATTTTAACTAGCAAAAATTTTGTTAAAGAAACCAAATTTATTGTATATTAGTTGCGGGCCCAAAATATTTGACTACCAATACGTTCACACGTCACAAACTTGTACTCCAATAAGTTGCAGATCAACAGTTCCAATGATGCAGATGCCACAAACATTATGGAAACCAACCGGTGCGGTTTATCAGTTAGCACCTAAACATGCTCGAACATAGGAAGACAAAAGAATACTAGCTTCCAAAATTGAATCAATTAGGGATAGAGACAGGTTGCCTTGCCAGGGTGCTGGGCAACTCTTGGCCAGCACATCTAGACCAATAAATTTCGAATCAATGGTTAAATTTAAATATAAAAATTCCCCAAAAAAACTAAATAAAAAAATTTTGTTTAATCACAGCCATTGATTTGAAAATCAATGGTCCGTATGCACGAAGCAGAGACTGCCCAATACTTCTGTCAGGCAAAACCCCCCTCCCTCTCTCCCTCCCGGTTCCAAATCAACAGCATTGGCGGTTAAATATAAATGTTAGACCAAAGGTAATACTCAAATGCATAGCTGCAAACTTAAAAATGGAACTTTTGGTACCTGGAAAAATGCAACGGAACCTATGGAAGAATGAAAATGTATACTTCGACCAAATTTTCATGTATGTGGATTTTGATATTGCCATATGACCGCCTTGGTGTGTGTGTGTGTGTGTGTTTTGGTGTTTATCATTTGCATTTGCTACTGCTATGTGGGAGACCAGTATCTTTCCTTGCGGGTGACTCTCTCCCTGATTATCAATCGTTGACATTGAAATAACGTTAGTTATCAATGTTTTTTTGCAATAATAATAGAAAAATGGCATTATCATATGAAGTCTCTGGGACTGGAGCACCTATTGTCAGAACATCTTTTTGGAGATATTTGGGTTGTCCGTAGCTTTAGATAAATTCTCATCATTATTATTATTCTATGAATTGCTTCTACAGCTTTTAGAGGTTATTCTGTGAAGTTGGAATGATATGGTGATTTTACATTCAGATTCTATGATTCAATTTTTGTGGACCACTCACTGGTTTTATGTAAAGTCCCGTGTTGAAGTACCTTGTTCTTAAGAATGAACTCTTTCGAAAACAATGCCACTTCATGACACCCGTTCTTTTTTGTGGGCGATGCCAGTCAAGGTTGATCATTTCTGTCCATTTCTATCGACTTTGCAGGGAACTTCCATTGGTCTTTGGAAGACGTTGCAAAATCAATTGTTTGCATGATAATGTCTGGCCCTTGTCTGACTGGCTACACTCAGGTGCATAACCTTTGGGGTAAATTTGGGGCTAGCTTTGCATTGAATTATTGCTTCTAAATTTGGAATGTTGTTGTGTTCTTTGCAATTTTTAGACGCTCAATGATTGGTATGACAGAGAGATTGATGCCATTAATGAACCTTATCGTCCTATTCCTTCAGGGGCGATATCGGAGAACGAGGTAAACAGACAAACATGAGCAATTAAAAGTCTCATTTTAGTTTGGTAAGTTCTTAAAATTATTTTCCTTTGTTTCTTAAAGGTGATTACACAAATTTGGGTGTTGCTCTTGGGAGGCCTTGGATTGGCTGGTCTATTGGACGTGTGGGTGGGTATTTTGGTCCAGCAGACTACTTTTTTTTCTTATCAAGTTTTTCAGATAAATGTCAACCAGTAAAGTTTGTCCTCTACAGGCGGGGCATGACTTTCCTATTATATTTTACCTGGCTGTAGGTGGATCGTTCCTATCTTATATCTACTCGGCTCCACCTTTAAAAGTAATCCCCTTTATGCATTTAATCTTATTAGTTTCTTGTGCTTTATTTTCAAATAATGGACTCTAATTGACAATTATTTATGGTTTGCAGCTCAAGCAGAATGGGTGGCTTGGAAATTTTGCTCTAGGAGCGAGCTATATTAGCTTGCCATGGTATGGGAACTTAATTTTCATGCCCTTGGAGGAATTTGTTATAGCTGAATTGTGGGAACCTTGAGGTGGTTGTGAATGATCAAAATCGACATGCTCATCATCTAATGTTATCCAGAATTTGAAGGACATAAATGCCTCCTTTATATTTAAAAATTTTAGAATCCAATTATGCATTGGGTAAAGAATATAAAATCTAACACATGTTCCAAGCATTTGCTAGGAAAATATTATGAACATGGAGGGTGTTCTAGATCAACCCTGGTATGTTGTAGAAGATGTATGTAGAATTTGAGTTCTGGGTTAGAATTTATGAACGTCTATAACATGTGTAGAATTTTCCCAAGCCAACACTTGTACTTAGCTACCCTCCTAATAAACTAATATTTACGCCCACGGACATAGGCGGACCGAGAAGAGGAGCAGGGAGGGTCCGAACCCCGAAATTCCTCCAAAATATCTATAATATATATATGATTTTTTTTTTATTTCATGCTTAGGTGGCCCCCCTGAAAAATGTATATAGCTCAAGTGGACTCGGCCCTCCCTCTTCGTGAATCCTGGGTCTACCAATGCCTACGGACATGCCTTTATGTCCATCTTAGGGGCATATAAACCACTCAACTTTTAGTTTCCATATCAGTGTTGGATAATTCCCACAGCTCAGTCAACGAAACACACTTTGAAGCCCATTCTAGTCATACTGTTCTTCATTCCATACACGTAATTACTTGGTTCTGTTGTCCTCATGGCTGGCTATCAAAACCACCCATGAACATCAAAAATCGTTTGGTGAATTCCACCTAAAATTTTGCTTCAAGTTGAAGAAAAATCATGTTTTGAATTATATATTTCCAATACTTCATGCTATGTGAAGTTGCCATGATTTGATTTTTTGGCTACAGGTGGGCTGGTCAAGCTTTGTTTGGAACCCTCACACCTGACATAATCGTTCTCACGCTTTTGTACAGTATAGCTGGGGTATGTATCTTTTCGAGTTATGTTGGTGGGGATTTAACATGAAATGAGCCATATGATATTAAACATCTTTGCGTCTTTTATTTTAGCTGGGTATAGCCATTGTGAATGACTTCAAAAGTATTGAAGGGGATAGAGCACTAGGACTCCAGGTTTGTTCTAGCTTCCCTTTTTTTTCTCTCTTCTTCTTTTTTTCTTTTTTTTTTTTCCCGTTTTGCAATAGCACATCCTAGAATTTTTTGTAACTTGTGTGAGGATATATCTTTCCAGTCACTTCCCGTAGCTTTTGGTCCAGAAGCTGCTAAATGGATTTGTGTAGGTGCTATAGACGTTACTCAGTTATCCGTAGCTGGTATGTTTACTTTCATATGTAGTGGATTGGTATCCTTTAGTAGCGTTATTATTCTTGATAACAGAATAAAGTAAAAGGGTCACATTGGCAAATAGTTAACGTAGTTCTGATGTCATAAAACAATGTGAAGAGTAGTTTTGTGCTGCTTGTTAACGCAAAGAGTAATGATATGCATACCGAAAATTTGTACTAAATACTTGTACTGAATTGTATTGTGTGGTTAACAATTAACCACATCATCACACACTCTCTCTCTCTTTCTACAAAATAGGGTGATGTGGTGAATTGTTAACCACACAATGCAATTCGGTACAAGTTTTCAGTACATTTATCATTTTAACGGAAAAATATGAAAAGTAAATCTCTACCTTTAAAGGTGTATTTGCTCATCTTTGTTCCACAATTTGGATGCAGGTTATCTTCTAGGGGCTGGAAAACCGTACTATGCACTAGCTCTTCTTGGCTTGATACTTCCACAAGTATTTTTCCAGGTATATTGAGATATGTGATTTTTCATTTAAAGGCTGCTAAAATACTTGACCAATTCAAGAAACAAAAGAGTAGCGTTAAATTAGCATTGCAATAATTTTAAGAGACCTGGAGAGATGGTTAATCTAAAAGCTGCTGAAGTACTTAGAGCAATTATTAAGCAATAAGCAGAAGTGTTCGATTATTACATTAACTTAATGACTAATATAGCGTACTTTATGTAGTGATATGCATGACAGGTCACTTAGTATAGGTGGAAAATACTCATGACTGCTTTATTAGTCCTTTTTCATTCGTTTTACTTTTCTTTTCAGTGACAAGTTATTATGAGCTTTTGTAATTTGATACGAGTACCAGTTTGGGATGAATGCTTGCTAACTTCTTTGTTAAACAGGAAAGATGAAGTTTATTTCTGAGATTTTAAAGTCTAATCTCTAAATTTTGTATACATTCTTGCCACTTATTAGCCTTTTTACTTTACCTTTAAAAAAAATGATAGTAAACTTATAATCTCACTCCTGTTGGATAGAGTAGGGCTTTTATGAACTCTGCTGGAATGAAAAAACGAATAGGAATAGCTATCTGTACAAGAGCTTCTATTGCTTCTGCAATCAAGAAAATCTTAAACCTGTTCCATTTGCAGAAAAGATATCTTCAAACAGCAAAAAAGAAAAATGGATTTAAAAGAAAATTTAGCATCAACCTCTTCCAACTAACACTATGTTCCATATCAGCCTAATGTAAACTGGGGAGGAGCATGCAAGCAATGTAGAAATTATTGAATCCTTGTTTTTTTCTTTTCTAGTCATGTAGGAATCAAATGTTTGCCAATGTATTGCTCCTCAAAGTGAAGATATATGCAATGTTTTGGTCTCTTACATCTCAATATTTATGTGATCTTGCAGTTCAAGTACTTCCTCAAAGACCCTGTCAAGTATGATGTTAAATATCAGGTCGGCTTCTCTGCTTGCATGTTTTTTCTGTGTTTTAGAACATTTAGTAAGTTTTCTTGATAACAAGTAATGTGGAGAGGGGGTAAATACGAGTTAAGATGGTTTTCTTGATGCATTTACATGTACCTACATCTTGCATTAGGTAGATTGTACCAAGCCCCATCCTATATTTGTTTGCTTATCCTGAGACTATTGCTAACACTGAAATTTTTTATATCCCTGAAATTGAATGTCTGTAATTCCATACTCCAAATTTTCAAGCACTTCATTTTGTTTCAGGCTAGCGCCCAGCCATTTCTAATACTTGGCCTCTTGGTGACCGCTCTAGCAACTAGTCATTGAGGTTCACACAAGCTCCTAGACAAACCAAAGCAAAATTACGCGGCAGAAGAACAAACAATATCCAGCTGGTAGGTGACGATTTTTGCTGGCCCAGTAGTTTTCGTGGCATGTTGTGGCTTATCAATCATATTTTCAATGTATTTTGCGGCCTACCCACATGTTTTCTTGGGTTTTCCTGTCCATTTGTGTTGTGGTTTGCTACAAAACCATCTGTTGTAGAATATCACCGTAAGCTGAATCAGTATTTTTTTTTTTTCAATTAAAAGTTGAACGCAAAAAAAATTTCGTTCATGGGTAACAGATTTGCTTATCCGCAGTGGATGATATGGTCTGATTGTGTGCCTCCTGTTTTTCACCTTTTAAGTAATCTTCTCATTATCAGTGCTATACAAGCAACATCTTCCTATAGCATGTTTAGTTGAATATCTTGGACATACACGTTGAGCAACCGGTAATGATGTTCCCTTTATCATGAAACAAGATTTAAGAGAAATGTGTCACGGATCGATGACTTGGTTTCACAAACAACCAAAGTATCGGACTTGTGTCACTGGAAAGGGCTTTAGCTTAAATCCCAAATGTTTTATGTAATAATCTCAAAATAACAACTACGACTAATAATAAACTGGACATATTAATCCTAACAGGTTGGAGGTAACCAATACCAATGTACACGAGATAACCCAACCAACATGAGAAAACTCTACATTAAGAAGCAACTTGGCCGCTAATAATTTTAATTTGAAAATACCAATACCAATCCTCACGTAATGTTTGAAAATTTTAATTTTTAAATATTATTTTTTAGAATAAAATAGATTTTTGTAGGCTATAATATAGACTTCAGAAGCTTTTTCGCCAATCCTTATTCAAAATGAAATTTAAGTCCAAACAATTATATTTTAAATTTTTTTTTTAGAATTTTATAGCACACATAAACTTGACATATATGTTTAAAAAAATTCTAATAATTATTTTTAAAGTTTTTATGGATTTTGTGGACCATAACACCCTTTTTTGAAGAACTTGCTGTACTTTTTATTCAAAATAAGATTTATATCCACATAACCTTATTTTATAGAAATTATTTTGAATATCCCTCCTTTTTTATAATCATCTACTTAAATCCTTAAAGATACAATATCATCTCTTAAAAAAAATATGCAAATTAGAATTAATTAATTTACAATTTTGAGTATGATGACTTTTATTGCTAAGAAATAAGATAAAAAGTATTTTTCTAAGAAAAGCGTAAAATATTTTGAGGGGTTTGAATTTTTTATAGAAGAGTTAGATGACACATGTAAATTTGAGAGTAACATAGATTTTTGTGGGTTATAGCATAGTTTTAGAAGATTTTTTTGGACATCCTCTTTCAAAACGAGATTTATTTACAAATAGATTTCTTTTTTTTTTTTTAATTGTTTTCTAAGGGTTCTTATAGATTTTTGTGCACTAAAACACACTTAAATTTAAGATGCCTAAAAAAACTAGTTGTGTAAAAACATTTTTAGAGTTTTTATATATTTATGTGGGCTATATCACAGGTTTTTGAGATATTTTGTAATCCTCATTTAGATTTATGTCCAAACAAACTTATTTTCTAGAGGTTTCTAGATTTTTGTGAGTCATATCACGTAAATTTGAGATATATGTACAGAAAATCTAATTTTTAGAATTTATATTTAGAGTAACGTAGATTTTTGTGAGTTATAACATACATTTTTGGGGGATTTTTTGCTAATGCTAATACAAAAATAAATTTCTGTTCAAACAAATTTATTTTCTTAAAATTCTATTTTATAATTTTTATATATTTTTGTGGAATATAACACAAGTAAATTTGAGATATACGTTGGGGAAAAAAACTAATTTCTAACAATTATTTTTAGAATTTTAAGGATATTTTTTTTACTATAACACTTTTTTTGAGAACAACAATTCTCATTCAAAATGAGATTTATATTTAGCTTATTTTTAGAAATTATTTTTTTAGAGTTTTGATAAATTTTTGGTATGTAGCACATGTAAATTTGATATATATGTCTAAAAAATCTAATTTTGAAAAATTATTGTTTAGAGTTTTTCTTAAGTTTGTGGGTTAAACTCATTTTTTGGAGTTTTTTTTGAAATTTTTTATTCAAAATAAGATTGATGACCAAACTATTTTAGTTCCTAGAAATTGTTTTTCTAGAATTTTTTTAATATATTTTTAAGGACTATAACATATGTAAATTCGAAATACATATCCATAAAATCTAAATTTTCAAAAATATTTTTTGGAGTTTTTAATGATTTTTGTGGGATATATAGCACACGTTTTTTAAACTTATATCCAAACTGTTATAGTATATTTGTATAGATTGAGATATTACTTTAAGCATATGTAATCACTTATATAATAGGAGCTCTCTCCTATCATTATACTTGTGGAATTGTAAATAAAATATAATGTCCAATGACCGTTCAACCAGTGGTGTTGACCACGTTAAATCTTTTGTCATTCTTCTATTTATGTTTCTGTCTTTTATATTATTAGTTTCCACGTAATATCAGAGCTTTTTGGATAACACCATCTCGAATCTTGGTTATTTATGTTTCTGTCTTTGATATTATTAGTTTCCATGTGGTATCAGAGCTTTTTAGATAACGCCATCTCGAACCTTGGCCTACGCCATCATCGTATACAAGTAACGCCAATTGGTCGGTTGCAACGGGCGGCCCACCACTATTTATTCCTTCTACTTTTCTTTTTTTTTTTTTCATTTATTTGGCATAACCTGCAAGTATCACCGGTTGGCTGTTTTAATTTCATTTTTACCCAATTGAAATATATATATATATATATATATAATTTTAGCTCCCTGATTCTACCCCTTCCGCCATTGTTCGACCCTAACCCTCTCTTATCTTGATGGAGATTTAATTTTCTTCTAGCCTATTTTTTTGTTAAAAAGGGGGAAAACATGGCTACACACATTATTCTTCTTCACCCTGTATCTACCTGGTTCAATACTTATTATTAATATGTATTTTTTCCTTCCACCTCATAATCACAAATCATTACCTCTATTTTTTGGTTTATTTATTTGTCAGCCAAAAAAAAAAAAACATAAAAAAAAGTTTTTAAAAAAAATTGAAAAAATGCCAAATGGCACAACAGAAAAGGTCTAAAGTGACCCAATTTTAAATTACTAGTTTGTAGCTCGTGCAATGCATAGATTTTTGAAATTATTCTTTTTTGATTCTTGAAGTTATATTGCATTTCACTTATTTTTTCAACTGAATAGATTATTAAATAAAAAGATTATATTAAAAAGTATCTGATTAATATGAATGGTTATATTATTTTGACAGCGACACACAGTTATTTTTTAGTATATATAGCTTTTCATTCCATAAATATAATAGAATTATCATATGATATTGTACAAAAAAAATTATAACATGATAATGAAAACAATCACTAAATAAATGAAAAACATGCATCAATTATAAAGAGATTAATAGATAGAATAATTTTAAAAACTATTTATATAACTAACAGAATCTGTATAGAATGGATAGTTTGTCAAGCAAGTAGTAATATGCCATAGAATGGATAGTTTGCCAAGCAAGTAGTAATATTGGATTGATCTGTTATCATGAGAATTTCTCCCCTGGTTCTTTTTCAGCTTTAGTTGTGTACTTGTTATTTATATATGTATATATATAGAGCAGGTTATATGTATTTTTATCCCCAAAAAAAGTATCATGGCAATATTATAAAAATTACATAGAATTTTTAAAATATTGGTCCAAAAAATTTATTCCATATATTATGAGTATAACAATTGGCATAAAATCACCATAGATGTAAGACCATATAAGTCAATGAACTAAAACTAAAATAATGATTTCGAAAGATGTTCGGGTATTGAAGTTCGAAGATTAGAAGTCGATAAATAAAAACTTATTTATTTAATCTTTTTACTATCCATTTTTTTTATCTCACATCTACCTCACATCACTATCTATGTTTACCCATATTTTATCATCTATATTTGCTCATACTTCATCATTTTCTACATTCACACTTCATTATTTATACATTTCATGCAAATCATAAAAAGCCTACACTTATGGATGAGAAGAAGAACCTACACTACATTTACTATCTTATTCTTCTTTTTCATTTTTTTTCCTTCTACAAAATTGATGGTATTATTTTGTTTTTGTAAGATTTGCTTACTCCGGGAAAAGAAGACGTATTGGAGGAAAACTAATCACAGATTTGGTTTTTTGGCCCTTGTCATTTTGATGACTCATATTCGAGTAGTAGCTTCCGGGATCTTTTTCTAGTTTATCCGAGCAATCCTTTGGTCATCAGATTAGGTATGCTCCAGAATTTGAGTCATATACTATTGAATTAATGAAGCAAATATTGGTTTTGAGGTTTTTAAGATCAATTAAAAACTTGAATAAATTCAAAATTAATTATGTCTCTATGTCATTCTGTTAAGATTTGCGCATTTCGGGCTTTCTTTTGATACCTCTATAAGTCTAATTAAATTTTGCTCAAAATATGAAAGTTTTAGATAAATGACATACCTTTCTAACAGTAAATTTTGGGCTCAAATGGATTTATGGTTTAAGAAATATGGAGCCGCTATCAATCTGTTATTCTGCTGCGATTAGAGTACTTTGGGCTTAACGGTAAAGTTGTAGATAATTGCGATACATTTTGAATTGTAAAGTTTGGGCTTAAAAGGAGTTACAGTTTGAGAAATATGGCCAAATTACTGAGCTACTATCAGTCTGATATTCTGTTGCGACTCGAGTACTTCGGGCTCTAATTTGACCTCTTTACACTTCAAATTAAATTTTGCTCAAAACACAAAAGTTGTATATAAATAAAATAATTTTATAACTCTATTTGATAGGTCTTAATCCGATTTATGGTTTGAGAAATATTGTAAAATTACCGAGCTATTGTCAGTCTGCAATTTTGTTATAACCCGAACACTTCGGACTCTGATTTGACCCCTCTATTCTTTAAATTAAATTTTCCTCATACTGCAAAAGTTGTAGATAAATACAATATCTTTCTAATTTTAAATTTTGGGCTCAAATGGATCTATGGTTTATGAAATATGGTCAAAATACCGAACTGTTGGTTTGATATAATATTGAAAATGATAATATGATAGAATTTCATTAGTAATCATTATGGGGGCTATGAGTTGAGTCCTAAATAATTTACTAGACATTAGAACAGTATGGA
>MKEJ01105051.1:0-14204 GCA_001753735.1 Embelia ribes
AAAAATATTAACTTGAAAGATAAACTGCCAAATGGAAGCTTATAAGAAATCAACCAAAGAAACTGAATTTAAGAGTTGCAAAGCGACAACCCTTTAGCAGTGAAGCTATACACCAATCCAATTAGGGAAAAAAAATTAAAATTGAAGTACAAAAATATGTTTGATTTTTATTGTAGATTACTTTTTGAAATAGTTATAAAATAATCTTTCAGAACAAAATATCATTATTTTTTTCTCTTAGGAAAATTGTAGATAAATATTTTTAATTTTCCACCTCTTCTTATTGCTAATTGAGCATGTTAGTAAGCTTTTGATTTTACATAAGTTACAAGACTTGGTATAAAGCTAATCCTACTTATTAATCCAGTCCAAATATAAATTGCAACATATCAACTAATGGATGAGCAGACAAACAAAAGTTTGCTTAGTTTTTATTTTTTGTTTATTTTTATTTATTTTTGCATTTTTTTACAAATATGCTGATAAAAAAAAGTATATAAGATTACTTTACAGTCAATATATGATTTCACCATCCATTCAATGTTTAAACTTTGTAAAAATTTTATGCATGAATTAATTTTGATATACCAAGTTGTATAAAAAATTAAATACATTTACAATAGCACTGTTGATTGAATGAAACTTGTTATAAATGAAATTTAGTCACTTCATGAATAAAGACTACAGAGGGTTTAAAAGAAAACAAAAAGTTAAAAATCATTATCAATTTCGAAATTCTTAATCTAATTTAATTATAGAGAAAAATATTTTCCAACAAAAATTTTCGGATAAATTCTCCAACTTCGGAAATTTACTTAACTTATTTATATAAATTATGAAAATTTACAATACTCTGGCAGCGCCGCTTCCAAACGAAATATATTTTTTCGGTTATCTGCTAGTAAAAGTTCCCTATTTTGGGGCCTTCTAATATATTTTCTATTAATAAAAAGCAAAAATTGAGAAAAATGTGATAATTAAAGATATATTCAAAATAAAGAAGGTAAGAGTTGACCCACACCATGTCGGACAGCAAAAGAGACGTTAACCATTTTAGACAATTATTGCATGCTGAATTTTGAATTTTGTTCTATAGTTTACTAATAACGAATGCAAAAAGCATGCACTAAACTAGTGCAGAAAATAGTGATTAGGAAATATGGAAAATTTGTTTTCTCTGAAATTATTTTTTATAATGAAATTTTTCGTTTTAGAAAGTAGGACTCAAAGTCTTTATCAAAAATAAAAATTAAATAATATTAATGGCTTTGAGTGGATCTTTTAAATTTACTCTTGTTATTTTTTCTATATTTAATTGCACATCATTAAGTTAAACTTCTTTGTTAGTTTAATTTCAAAAAATTATAAAATTTAAGCAAAATTTATATAATTTTTTTTATGCTAAATATAAAAACTAGTTTTTTTTTCTTAAAGCAGCCAAACACACCCTCAATAGTCTAAATTTTAAAATTTTGAAAACTGCTGAACCATTTTTCATTTTTTATTCTTCTTTGGGTCAATCACTAAATGGCCTCATAATTTCCAAAAAAGTACTATTCCGTTCCTATACTTTCAGTTTCGACATTGATGATTCCTAAGTTTTGAAAATTCGTGACCACTTTTGTACAAATTGAAACTATGCCGTCCAAACATAACTTTATTCCAAACTATTGGGATTATTAGCGAAATCTGTCCTCTTCTGCGTAGTGTTTGTTTAGCTCAGCTTTTTAAAATATAATAATTAAAAAACAATATTGGGCATTTATTAAAATATTTTTATTTAATTCAAACCAAAAAAACAAATAATTTCAATTTTAATAGCTAAGCAATTAATTGATATCCAAATTTCAAACAAAGCGGAAAAAATAATTTCAATTCAAATAAAGTAGAAAATATACCTTGTAAGAACAAATGAGCTCAATTTAGAGGTGGAGTATCCATACACATCAAACTTTTAAATAAAGTTGAAAAGCTTAATTTTTAAGATGTTTACCCGCATCAAACAATTTCAGTTTACACCACCCCAATTTCTGAAATTACAGTTTGACCCTTGATGTTTTAGGTCAGCTGACATTTTGCCCCCCCAAGTTGACTCAACTATTTAGAGTTATGTGATAATACAAAAATACCATTGGTTATTACGTAATTTAAAAAAAAATTGTAATCATCTCTTTAATCAATGCATAACCAAGAGAAAAATACACCAAACATCCAATCCCATAGCCTTTGCTTTTGCTGCCTGCAGTGACAATCGCAAACGGTGGCATAAATAAGATTGTTGAAGCTGACAATGAGTTCAGATGACCGTGGCGAATATTGAGCGATAGATCAGATGATGCTCACTAATCTCTGCACTTGTCTCTCTCTTAATGGTTAATTAATGAGATATATATGTGCATTTATGTAGGAATAATTCATATTAAATAAAAGAGTGAGATTTTATACATATTTGTATGTATGAATTTATTACATACTGTCATACATATGCTGACATGTATGAGAGAGAGTGATGACACATATGAAAGAGAAATGTGGACTTTTATATATATTTGTATGTAGGAATTTCTTACATACTGCCATATATATGCTGACAGAGAGCAATGACACATAGGAAAGAGAAATTATTCCTCATT
This sequence comes from Embelia ribes, assembly GCA_001753735.1. NCBI lineage: Eukaryota > Viridiplantae > Streptophyta > Magnoliopsida > Ericales > Primulaceae > Embelia > Embelia ribes. The sequence continues at coordinate 2,634 of MKEJ01105051.1, forward strand.
TTTTTCTAATATTATTATTCTAGTGAGGGTAAAATAGTCTTTCACCAAGCATGAAAGGCAAAGTGTAATTTTCAAACCCTTTGTGGACTTAATGTATTTATTTGATACCTCATGGGGGCAAAGTGTAATTAACCTTAAAACAAATGGGGTTGTTGAAAATCAATAAATATTTTCTCTTACCAAACACGAGGCGAAAGAAAATCTTTAAATGGTGGTACCAAACTCCGCCTAATTCTATCCGCTATTATAAAAGCCACGTGCTTAAATTTTTAAATGGTTTTATGCCCTTCCATACTGTGGGACCTCATGTCGTACATACAGTCACGTTTTTAACCATAGTATTTGCATATTATTTTTTATTTATAGGATGTAATATATATATTTTGAGCTATTGAATTATTAATATTTTGAGCTAAAAGTTAAAATATAGTCTGTATATAACTATAAATTGTATAAATACGTACCTATAGTCTGTGAACTTTCATTTGATGTTCAAACTCGTAAATTTTTTCCTTCTGTCAGCATATATTAAACCTAAAACTAATCAATTCTTAAAACACAAGAACAGATAATTAGAGAATTAAATTTTTAATTGTTTTATAGCACCAAGATATATATATATATATATATTTTACATGGTATAAAAGGCATTAAAATAAAAAAAAATAAAAAAATCTAACAAGCCCACACCCAGATCTAACCAGGCCTTCACCAGCAATCCCCACCAATCACTACCAACCTCCGATTGCCACCTTTAACCATCGCCTCAGAGCACTAGCTGGCTGCCTCGACCCTAACCCACCACAACCCACCTTGACAACACCACAGACTACTAGCCGCAATACAACCCAAACCCTAACCGACAATTACCGTAATCACAGTGGCCACATCATCACCGCCGTGACCCAGTGACTTCCTCAATCATTATCTAGACATCCGTGAGTATCAACGTCGATCTCTCACCGTTCGATTGGCAAGTGCTTTTCATACTCCAATTGAAATTCTTGGTTCGTGGATTTTGTTACTCTTCCCTAATTTGTGGGCTTTTTGCTATTGAAATATCTGGTTTGTGGGTTTTGATTATGGATTTCGTTTGTAAGTTGAAATCTCTGGCTAATGGTTATTCTTCTCCATCCCTTTGGGTTGCTGTTGTTCTAGTTACATCGGTGAACACAATTTTGCTACTAATGTTAGGATTTTGTGAAACTTCAGTTTGTCTCCCCTAAGTTTCAATTTATTATATTATTATCCATATTACTGGATTGTTGATATAGAGAATCGCAACACATATCATGTTGTCGTCTTACTACTAGTTACTCTAATTTTTTAGATAGAATGCATAAACATGTGAATGTCATTGTTGATACTCCAGTACTTGTCAAATGTATTGGTTCTGTTATTCTTTCCCCTGATTTAATTCTTCATAATGTCCTTTATATGCCCAATTTTAAATATAATTTTCTCTCTGCTAGCCAACTTACTAGCAATTTAAAGTTGATAGTTCTTTTTTCTTCCAACTCTTGTTTTTTTAGAATAGTATTACGGAGACGCAAATTGGAGTGGTTAAATGTCACGATGGAATCTATTACTTCCGACATACTTCCATTGCCATAGCATGTCCCATTTACCCGACCTCTGAGTTAAGGCATCAACGGCTAAGTCACCCTTCTAAGTTAGGATTTCCCAAATTTGTTACGTTACTGAATAAAATCCCTCTTTGTGATGCATGTGTACATGGGAAGTATTCTCATTTTAGTTTTAGTAATTTGCTAATCGGGTTTATATTAATATTTGAGGTGGATATAGTTTTGCTTCTAGTTATAGTTCTCATTACTTTTTAACTATTGTTGATGAGTTTTCCCTTTTTACTTGGGTTTATTTGATGCGTAATAAATCTGACACATTGTTAGATTTAAAAAAAAATTTACTATAGTGAAAACTCAACGTCATACTAAGGTTTGCATGTACGTACTAATAAAGGAAGTCAATTCACTTTTTTTCAAACCCAAGATTTATTTAATGAATTTGGCATATTGCATGAGATGACATGTACTGACACTCCACAACAAAATGGAGTGATTGAACGTAAACATCAATACATTATAAACATTGCTCCATGCTAACATTCCTATTTCATTTTGGAGTGAGTGTATTCTTACCACTGTTCATTTTATTAATCGTACTCCTTTTACTGTTTTTAAAGGTGACACCTCATACTTTCGTTTTTTTAACCAAAATTCTACTTATTTTCATTTACACATTTTTTGTTGTTTGTGTTATGCCAAACTTTTAAAAGTGGACATAATAAATTTCAATTGCGTGCAGTTAAATGTATTTTTTCAGGGTACCCCTCTAATCATAAAGCATATCGTATTTTTGATTTGGAAAATAAAAAAAAATAATATCGCAAGATATTACTTTTCACGGGGATGTTTTTCCGTATCACAGACCACCACAACTACTCCCCGTACCTAATCCCCATGTTAAATCTTCTAGCCCCATTAATCCCATTGCCACTAACCCGTTAACCTTTATTAATGGGCCCAACCAATATACTTACAAACCTCCAAACCCTACTCCAACCCTAACCCTATCAATCACTCAGTCCAGCCCCTTGCCTACGGCCCACTCCCCTAGCACACCTACCCACTCTTCCTGACCCACTTCTCCTAGCTCATCATTCCCTAGTTCGGCCCCCATCCTCCTTGCGTCAGGTCCCTCTTCCTACCCATCTACCTCCAGCCCCCATCTGGTTTCCCCTAATCCTGACCCAGTTACCTCTACTCAACTACCTGCTTCCCTAGTACAGTCTTCCCCGGTTTTACCTTCCCTGGTTCCTCTTGAGCCGTTCACTTTTAACCCGACACCACCTGCTATTTTAAACCAAGGTTGAACCACTTTCCATCACTTGTGTATCCCATAATCCATGTCGTCACTGAACTATTACTTGCCCCAAGTACCTCATTGATTATGATTGTCTATCGTTTGACGCTCTCACTATTTCTCCTTCTACAACCCGCGTTCCGGTACATCCTCTTTCTACACATCTTTCATATCATCATTTTTCTTCCCGTCATCATGCGTTTCTTACTTCTGTTAATGAGATTTTAGATCCTACTTCTTTTACTTAGGCCATACGACATTCATACTGGCGTGATGTTATGAAGTCTAGGCTTAATGCACTTGAGGCAAATCAAACTTAGACTTTGGTTTCTCTTCCTCTTGGTAAAAGGCCAATTGGATGCAAGTGTATTTACAAGACTAAATTGCATATAGATGGGTATATTAAACATTATAAGGCTCGATTAGTAGCTAAAGGTTACACTCAACTAGAAAAGACTTGATTATCATGATATCTTTGCTCCAGTGGCCAAACTGGTTATGGTATGTATTTTGTTGGCTATTGCTGCTCCTCATCATCGGGACTTACATCAGTAGGGTGTTAGTAATGCTTTTCTGTATGGGGATCTTTATAAGGAAGTTTATATGTCTTTGCCACCCAGGATTTCAGGACAGAGGGAGTCTCGTATTTGCCATTAGCATAAATCGTTTTATGGTCTTTAGCAAGCATCTCGACAGTGGTATGCTAAGTTGTCATTTGTGCTTATTTTTGTTAGTTATCGATAGTCTGCATTTGATCACTCTTTATTTACTCGGGTATTTGGTTCTTCTTTACTACTGTGCTTGTATATGTTGATAATATTGTGGTTATCCTGCTAGCATTGATCCTGTTAAGAAGTTTCTGGCTACTCGTTTTAGTATCAAAGACTTGAGATCCTTGAAGTATTTTTTGGGTTTGGAGGTTGATTGTTCTCTTTCAGATATATTTTTATTTCTAAATAGAAGTATGTCTTAGATATTTTATCTGATGTTGGTCAGTTGGGTGCTCGTTCCTCATCTTTTCCCATAAAGCGCAACTAGCGTCTTCACCCTGATGATGGAGTTATTTTATATGATCCGAGTGTTTACCGTAGCCTTATTAGGCGTTTACTTTATTTGACTATTATGCGACCTGATATTACTTTTTTAGTTAATTACCTCAGTTAGTTTATGCAAGCTCCTAGTGATGTTCACCTTCAGCATGTTCATTCGGTTCTTCGTTATGTCAAGGGCTCACTTGGTCATCGTTTATTTTTTGCTACTAATAATTCTATAATTCTTTGGAGTTGACTGCTTATACATATTCTTATTGGGTTAGTTGTCCTACCACTCGGAGGTCTACTATTATTTTTTTTTTATTAGCTTAGGTACTGCTCCTATTTCTTGGCAAGAAACAGGCCGTTGTTTCACATTCGTCTACTAAGGCAGAATATCGCGTTATGGCTTCTATTACTTGTGAGTTGGTTTGACTTACTGCTTTATTGCGGGATTTTTGGCTCTCTATTTCTCACTCGATTCGTCTATTTTGTGATAATCGGTATGCGGTTCATATAGCTCATAATCCGGTTTCCCACAAGCGTACTAAGCATATTGAGATCGATTACCATTTGGTTCGTGATAAGATGCACTCTAGTTTGATTATTCCTTTGCACACTCCTGCTCATTCACGGCTTGCGGATGTCTTTACTAAAACCCTGGGTCGCAATCTCCATCAATTTTTTTCTCACAAGTTGAGTATTACCAATATTCATAGTCCAACTTGAGATATATGCTATTTTATTTTACCAGCTAATCCATGTACAACCTTATAAATAAACATGCACATGTATTATATTTAATTGAGTTAGTAAAAAATAATTGTTACCCATATTAATTTCTCTTTCTTAACAAATTTTATATTTTTTTCTATACAAAATTTGAAGAATTTTAGAGTTTATTACTCCGATTCACCAAAGCCACTCACTAGAGATAACAAGTTTCTGCAATCATAGCATTTTATTCTTATATATAATGGGCCATGGAAAAGGGGGTGGACTTGTATTTCTCAAAAATGATTAATCGAACCTACATCACCTCCTTGGAAAACGTCCAGTACTAAATTAATGAATAAGTGTGACTCAAATAACTAGAGCAATTTATGTCACTAGCCCATATATCTTTAGACCTGCCTTTCCATGTTATAAGAATTTGGACTACACTATTGGGGAGTATAATTGGGCTTAGTCTTTTTTGTAATTCTCTGGTTTTTTTATATTGGTCTGCTAGAGACAGATGAAAATGTTAAAAATAAAAAATTACGCTTTTACAGTATTACTAAGACGTGGTTCGAGAAGTCATAATTAAAGGGATAATTAATTTAAAAAAAGCGGACTTTATTAGAAAGCATAAGAGCTTCTTATGATTTTGAGGCGACAGGAATCAAATGGATCAGCTTTTCTCCACAAACGGTACCATCATATTCATTGCGAAATTACCGTGTACCTAGTTATTTGTGAATTGATTTAAAAACCAAATACTATTATATATCTTTCTTAATTAATTAAGTACATTGGTTTTGGTACATTTAATATTTTTTATTTGTAGTATCAAATTCCATAAATACTTTTCACGTTACTTAAGTAGTGGGATGGAAAATGTAAGTGGTAAACATGTTTACTCAACATGGGATATATATTTTGGGTATAAGATTAGAATATGAAAACTACGTAAATAATCGGATTAAAAGTCTTTAATTCTTCTCTGCATTTGCAGAAGGAGTAAATATCTACAAACAAAGAGTCAAGTATACAAATATGTAGAAGCACAAATATTGCAACTAACATAAACACAAAAGTGATGATTGTCAGGGAAAAAAAAGACACAAATTTAATTACAGGTTATTGTCATTTCAATTTTTATACACTTTTGTACACGGTTATTTGTATTTATATAGGACCGGAACTATCTTGGGATTGCATGGAGATTAAAACCCTATAATTTTAGAAAATTCACCAAATATCATATACTATAGTACAAAACTTTTTTATGTGTAGCTTTAGCATTCTACATGATCGAGGTATATTCCCTCTACAATTTCTATGGCGTTCCATATTTTTCATTTTTAATTTTTGGCTCCGCCCCATACCTATAGGTGAGCTAAGTGGTGCATTTTGAAAAGCTCTTGCTTGGTTAATCCCATAGTCCCAATGTATAATTGAAAACAATCATAAAAATAATATATAGAATTTTAAATTGGCATGAGTTTTGATAGTATTCAGTTGACACCAAAATAATATAAATGTCAATTTCAGATCAACAAATAGGTGCCAAATGAAAGAGGAAAAATAACAATCAATTTTTTCTCTCTTAGTTAGTGCTTATTTGTCAATATGTGATAAATGTTTGTATCATTTTGATGTAAATTGAATATTCTTCCATCTGAAATTTTCAAGTCACGTAAATGTGAGAGGCCCACTTGCACCTAAATATGAGGATCCATTCACATAAAAGAGGACCCCTTATTTAATTCTACAGTTGACACTCTCTGCTCGCTACTAACATGCTTATAAAGCAAACTTCTATAACACACACTCATCTTACCCAAAACCTGTTAAACCATCACTTTTCACAGCTTTGATTTTCTATTCCAATGGCAAAAACCAAAAACCCAACTAAACCCACCATGAGAAAACACAGGAGCCTAAATCCAAGTGCCCCAAAACCAGAAAAACCACAAATTAAAACGCACAAAAATAGCCCAAATCTGGAGAAACCACGGAAAGATCACCATCCGAGTGACCAAAAGCCGGTGAAAACACCAAAACATAACCCGATTCCAGAAAAGCAACCGAACAAACACTACCCAAGTGCCCAAAAGCCAGAAAAAAAGCCTAAAAATAGCCCCGGTGTGGAAAAGCCGCAATCTTGGGCATCATTTAGGAGCCTAATTTCCTGCAAGCACCTCCAACCACAACCTGAATTGAAACAAAATAAAAAAGGCGAAGACGGAGACAAGAAGAGCAAGAAAATGAGGTGCTCGGGGTCTCTATGCAACAACACAAAGGTTATGCAGAGGCCCGAGGTATCTTTGTCTTGCTCTTCAATCTCGGTCAACAATGGGGGAGAATCTAGTGGTAGTACTAGATCAATGAAGAGTCCTATGAACAACGGGGCTTTAGTTTCTTCATCTTCTTTTATGGTGATGCCTTTCAGGAGATTTTCGGGGTGCTACGAGTGTCGAATGGTGGTTGATCCTGTTTTGGGGTTCACTAGGGACCCTTCTTTGAGGGCTACTATATGTACTTGTCCTCAGTGTGGTGAGATTTTTATGAAGGCTGAGAACTTGGAGCTTCACCAAGCTGTTAAGCATGCAGGTATATACAACAATAATCATAAATTTATTATCTTTAATTTCCTTTAGTGTGTTTGAATTACTATTTTGATTAGTTGCTCATGTTAAGATGTAAGAATGTAGGTTAGATTTGTGCTTCATAGTGAGATTTAGTCCATATGATTTACTATTTTAGTGGGGCGAAGTGAACTTAAAGGAAATTATGTTTTATGGAAATCAAGAGAAGGGGGTTAAGTGTTTCAAATAGATTTAACGGGGTGGTTTTGTATTTTTCCCCAAATTAAGGGGGCAACATGTATCTGGAGTCGACCCGCTTGCGCTGGACCTGCTGTACCCAACCAACATCAAACCCGCACCAGCCCCAGATCGTAGACTATGGATTGGGACTTGGTCTCAAAGCCAAACTTGTGCATCCAAAATGCATACCTGCCTCGTAATACAATCGTTGATTGCCACCGTAAGACAGTCAATTGTCTTCAAACTAATATTTTCCATTCAATTAATATAGTCAATCAAATATACATATCCTCTATCGGTAACTCGACTACATAGCTATCGAAGAATCTGACTATATAAACTTTGCAATTAACAAAAGTCACTTTTAGTCCGCTCATTCACCCAGACAATTGACTGACAGGCATGCATACCCAACTCGCACACAACCGGACCCATATACCCTAAATACGGGTCCTGCATTTTGTCCTCGCACCCGATCTTGGTCGATACTAGCAACCACGCTAGACACGTTGCTAGACACTCAAAAGAGTGACCTACCGGGTCCGGGTTGTTTTGAACCCAAGGGGTGAAATGACAAGTTACGGATGTTGTTGTGTCACTAAAACTTGGGGACCGCCGATGAGTCGGCCATACATAAAACATTATTGAATTGGAATTTGCCAATATATCGATATAACATTGTAGTGTGTTTGAAAAACACGAGCCATTAATTCGCGATTAGTGGGTTGCCTACTTAGATACACGGGTTATGTTGCGGCATCCCTCTTATGAAATGCATGTGGTCTCCGCAATATTAGGTAGACTCGATTAATCAATCTTACCAATTTACAATTCATTATGTATACATAAAATAATTTTATTGAACTAAAAGTATAAATAAATTTTTTTATTGGTCACATCTATGCAGATGAAAGAATGTATTATTTATGAGAGGAGGAATCTCAAGGTCATTACAGTTTCCTAGAGTGGAAGTAAAAAATATCAAGGGAATAGTGTAGCACTAATTGTTGCAAAATTTAAAAAGTCAATATGTATTCATAGAATTGCTAAGCAACATAATGACACAGTAACTCATTACCCAATATCTCAATATGAACGCTTCTTTGTTCAGAGTTCCCATTTTCATGACTCATTTATTACCATGTTTCCCTAAAATTATCACATTTCTAGGACTATTGAATAGTAAAAGAATTATCTAATACTTTGACTATCATAATGCTCAATGGACCTACATACCAAATATCTTATTTTGGTAATTGAGACTGAAATTTCCACCCTGGTCAGTGAACCACTTTTGGGGTTTGGATTCATAATATATAACCATATTGATACATGTATACATATGGATATACAATATCCATCCAAGTTAACGCTGGTGTAAAAAATAAAAATTTTGCAAAGATTGTAGAGCCTAGAGGAAAATTAAATTATGTTTGAAATAGTTTAAAGCTATTGATTGAATTTATAGAAGTGTTCCACAGTGTAGTACTTATTGTCATCATAATATTTGGATGTCATATTTTCAAATTGTACATATTGTCTAGCATTTATATTTTTCGGACCATAAAAGTGACGTGATCTTAAGGTCCCCCACTAAATTTATTAAAGCTTGTACTAAGTAGTGGGCCTAAAATTTCAGGGTCAAGAGCTGAGTCTTTTTGTTCTGTTAAGGGGGAGTAGCATTGTTTTAAACCTCCCTTCCGATCAAAAAGACTTGGTAAAATAAACTTTTTACTGATTCTTCATAGACCTCTCTTGGGAATAAAGTAGACTTTGTAAAAATGCGACGTGATTATTACTCGTGTATATAACCTGAAGCTTTAAAATGTAGAGAACACTTGACCGAATTGCATCAGTCATGAATAACTCGAAACTAACATCGCCTCGAAGTATGTGTTTAATACAATGTGCATATATATGATTTTTTTTGTTCGTGACAGTAATATTATAATGTAACCAAATCATTTGAAATTTTATCATTATAATGGTGCTAATAAAGTTCATTTTTTCTTTAATTCTATTTTTTTGTGCAAAAACATGAACAGTATCTGAGCTCGGCCCAGAGGATACAAGCAAGAACATAGTAGAAATCATATTCCAATCAAGCTGGCTCAAGAAGCAAAACCCTGTCTGCAAGATAGACCGCATCCTAAAAGTTCAAAACACCCCTCGCACCATCTCGAAATTCGAGGCCTACCGTGACTCCATCAAGGCCAGGTCATCCTCATCCGCATCATCGTCGCACGGCCAGCAGCGCTGCCTTGCAGACGGAAACGAGCTCCTCCGCTTCCACGCCACATCGCTCCTCTGCTCCCTTGGCATTGATGGCTCCTCCAACCTCTGCAGCTCCGTGCCCTACTGCCACGTCTGCAGCATCATTAAAAACGGGTTTAAAATCTCCCGAGGGGGGATACTGACGACTGCAACGAGTGGTAGGGCCCACGATAGCGTTGAGGTGGCGGACGGGGAAAGAGAGATGATGGCAATGCTCGTGTGTAGGGTGATTGCGGGAAGGGTGAGGAAGGGTTGCAAGGAGGGAAGCGGGGATGATGATGTGGTGGCAGCGGAGGAGTACGACTCGGTGGCAGGAGAGGCTGGAGTTTACTCGAACTTGGATGAGTTGTATGTGTTTAGCCCCAGGGCTATACTGCCTTGTTTTGTTGTTGTGTACAGAGGCTTTTAGTTTTTTGGTTCGTTGTGGTTGGCCCGTGTGGTTTCCTAAATTGACAGTTTAGCTCCTTTTGTTTTGACGAGACGCACCTGTATTTCGTACGAGCAAAATAATATCAGTTAGATCATGTCTAATTGAATTTTGTTTTAGTTGGCCTTTCTATATTGTTAGCGGAAAAGTATTTCATTGCTCTTTAGATTAAAGCAAAAATGTTATGCCATTAATATCGAGGCATAAGGGTCATCGGTTTCCAAAAGCTTTCTATATCGGGCAACTATAGTAATTACAGTTTGGCTTACTAATTTCCGAAGCGAATTCTTGGAGAATCTCGTGCTCTCTTATAGTTTACCCAGAATAGAATTAACACGTTTGTTTTTGTTATAAATTGTGTAAGATTCTTTTTATTTCTAAATCATTTTTAGTCTAAGAAATGTTCTGCGTTTTACAGATTAAGATCGTTTGATAGGTTCCACTTCATTTAATTCCAGATAATAGATTCATCATTTGACGTCTAAGTTCTCACTTGCATCTTACTTTATTGATCACTAATCTCACATACATGCCTTCTTATTGTTGTGTCAGTCAAGCATTTTGCCTAGCTAATCATGTTAGCGATATTCGTGATAAAGAAAATAAGGACAAGGGCTAACTACGCAATTCATATTATTCTAAAAATTTTCTGTCCATATGTGTAGATTAACCACATAAGTTGTACTTCAGCTCATTATTAATAAAATATAATTTTTCATCACAACATAGTATCAAGAGCAGGTTACACACCCTAAAATTTCACCCCCTAGCCAACACCCTCACCTGCTACTTGTCATTACCCTCCGGCTCCACTAGCTACCGTGGTCGACCCCTCCAACACCCTCACCATTGATACCGCCCTGCCACCCGTAACCCACACACCTATTGCAACATCCCACTGTCGTTAAACTTCATCATGTCGTTGCCCTAAAACTAACCTAAGACAACTTACTTCTCTGCAAGACGCAACTTGTACCCTATTTACATGGTCTGGGGACATTGATAGCACTGATAAGTTCTTAGCTGCTTCTTCCGAGGGCTTTTCTACTGATGCACTTATGGATCATTATTCTTGCTATACTTGGGTGATTTTCCTAAGCTTAAATCTGAGGCTTATCATTTTGTTGTTAATTTTCAAAAACAAGTTCAGTGCCAGTTTAATCGGAAAATTAAATACGTTCATACCGATTGTGGGGGTGAATTTCAAAATTTAACAACCTATTTTAAATCTCATGGCATAATTCATCGTTTTCCATATCCTTATATTCATCAACAAAATTGTGTCGTTGAGCGTAAGTATCGCCATGTTGTTGAGACTAGGCTTGCCCTATATTACTATAAGGCCCCAAATTTTCAACAATACTGTAGCAACACTGTTGCATCTTTATACAGTATTGAACAGTGATTTTAAGAGATAAAATTG
>MKEJ01105060.1:0-14538 GCA_001753735.1 Embelia ribes
GATCATTTATTCTCTCTCATCTAATTTAATTATCTACTTTTTCTCTCATCTACTTTACATTTCCTCTTTCTCTCTCTTTTCTATCTTTTCCTCGTGTATATATATATAAGTATTATATATATGAATAAATATATTTATAAATATAAATAGTATATATATTATATGTATTATATAGATAATAGGGAGAAACTGTATTTTAGATAATCCGCTCACTTCTAAGACTAAGTGCATCAACACATTTTGAGAGGGATATTTGTAGACATATAAATTTTTTGGGTCATAAAAATGAATCATGTATCTTAAAACCTAATTAAATTAAAGAATGTATCACAAATATTGGAGCTTAAAAAGAAAAAGAGCCAAATAAAATGGGCCACAAGTCTTGAAATCCAATTAAAGTAAAAGCGTCAAGTAAAATGAGCCAATTGGTCTCGAAACCCATTATATTAAATATGCTCATAATTAAAATGAGATAATTAATAAATAAATAATTAAAAAAATAATTAATTAAATTACTATTCTTTTAAGGCAATAAGTCAAAAAAATGTCTAAAAACATATTTCATTGCCTTACTTATTGGCCAAGGCCTCATTTCAAAAGGACGAAAGCATCGGGAAAGCAAGGCACAACAAGTTAGTCTTCAAACCTAAAAAAAGAAATTATGAAGTTCGAAAATCAACGCTTTAATATTTGAAGGAATCGAAGAATGCCAAAAAACAGTTCGTCATTTCTTCAAGAACGCGATCAATAATAACCGAATCTCAGATTAAGCTATTCAAGCCCTTAAATCAGGAATTTTCAACAAATCCAGTTTAAGTCATAATAAACTGTCGAAGCTGCAGATCAAGTATTGCAAAGTCAAAGCTCATCGTTTCTTTAACAACACAAAAGCCTCAAAGAAAATCAGACAGATTCAAGATCAAGCGCGAAACCCTTGGATCAACTGTTCTTTAATGAAATCTTGTTAGATTCGCAACAAACTCTTGAAGCCGCATATCAAGTATTGAAGGAGAAGAACCAAATAACTACATTTCTTGTAATTAGAAATTACAAAGGATAGCACTCGATGAAATTCAAATTAATAAAAATTATTTGTTTCTGCATTTTCTCGTCTTGATAATTTAGATTTCGGAATTTGTATGTTACACTAACACCCCATTTGCCAGCCGTTACCATATAATTATTAATCAAATCTGAGTTCGACCCGTTTCTCGATTAAAGGCCTTCAATGTACCCAAAAAAGAAAAAAAAAACAAGCTCGATTGTGGCTGTGGCTACTCTGAGGCAATATTTTAAGACTCGAACCGTTTATCGAATTGAAAAAAGAATCGGGTCACCGGTCACCAGTTCAACTAGTGGTTTAATTGGAATTGGACCGGAATCAAACCGTTATGTCGCATATATATATATATAAACAAATAGAATCTATTATATTCAAATGTACAATCATAAATTTACATATCCATAATTTGTCAGAATAAGTATCAATAAATAAATGGTAGACAACAAGTATAACCTGGTTTCAGTATTAACCAAAAAAATAATATAGTGACAAGTATTCATAAGTTAAAGCCCATAAAAAGATATACTTTGAGTACATATCTTTGATTTGAGCGAGAAAGTTGAGATATATTTAATAAAATATTGAATAAAATATTAGCATTTTTGTTTGTAAAATTTTTTTTTTCATTTTTTTTTAATTTTTGTGTGGGAACCGATGGGTTGAGGGGAATCTGGTCCCGGGTCTCAAAACACAACAGTTAAATCGCTAGGTCCACCGACTTTTTCAAATTATACCGTTTCTTCTTTTTAATAGGTAACCAATGTATTTAGGTCAAAAACCTGAATCGAATCCCAGTTCAACCGGCTAGTTTAAGTTCGGTCTTAAAACATTGCTATGAGGAGATGCTTGGTATCCCTCAAGTTCATTTTTAGTGGACTTGCGGAACTGCTGAGGAGCAAATCATTTTTGGGTTGTTGATTTGTTAACAAATAACTAAGATTAGGAAAAAAAAAATGCTCTAATTTCAGATGGGCCCACTTTTTTAGTTTTATTCAGGCTTAGAATTACTTGACAAGGACTGTCCAGCATTCTTGTTCGGAAGCTCCCCCAATTCATTATTAATTCGGGTAAATTACACTTTACCCCATGAGGTTTCTGAATATTACGTAATACACCCTATTGAATACAAATTTGCGCTTTTCCCCAGAGTCATAATAAAAGTTTGAAGTTCAAGAGAAAATAGAATTTTAACCCTAACGTGATTGCCTATTTTATTGATTTTGAAGTTAATAATTGTGAAAATTAGAGAAACACCTTATTATGCAATCTATTTATATATGTACTTACAAAATATAATTTTAAGAAATTAAAAAAACTAGAGAATAGATGCTACATAAGGGGTATTTTGGTAATTATAAGGGTAATTTATGGCCTAAAAGATGACTTACACTTTGCCCCATAAATTTTTTGGGTTAAATGCAATCAACATATAAACCATATGGGCTATAGTATAATTTAAGAAATCGCAGGGGATAATCGGAAATGATCAGAAACCTTATGGTGGCAAAGTGTAATTTACCCTTTCATTTTTTAATTTTTGCTGGTCAGCGTAGTCAAATTGATTAAATAATTAAATAAAAAGAAGAAAGTGATGACTGGGTGGCGAATATAATTTTAAGCTTTCATTATTTTCCTTTATTATATAATAATCCGAAAAAATGATTTCTGTTTTATTTTTGTCCTTTTTCAGGGCGGGACTGCGGCGGCACACCCAACGACTGTCCCCCCTCCACTCTCTCTCTCTCCCTCTCTCTCCCTCTCTCTCCCTTCTCCTTTATGCTCTCTCAGAAACCCTAGCCCTAAATTTAACCCCAACCCTATCCGATCAAAGGACTCTTGAGCCTTTAATCGTGATTATCAGAGTGATTATTCGTGTTAATTTGACGTTTGCCTCGGTTTCTGCTTCATTTTCAGCTAATTATGTAGCAAAAATTTCAGGTATTGTTTCTGCTCGATAATTTTTTATGGGTTTTCATTCATGCTGACTTACTTTGCTATATATCTAATTTTGCCCGTTTATATATGTACTTCATTTATTTTCGGATTTATGTATCTACTTAATTTTGAATATTTCTCATTGCTGAAGATAATAACTATTATCAGGAACGGACTATGAGTTTTCTTGGGGGCCTATAATTTGAAAATATCGATCCTATATCTTATTTTTTGATGTTAGAATATGAATTTAATTTTAATCCACCGATAGTGTATGGATTTTCATACACCAACGGGTATGGATGAATGACATATTTGCATTTGTGGCTGTCGCTGCAAGTGAATGGGGCACACCAATTGTGTATTGATTTTTTGTACCAACGGTGGATGGAAATTAAACTCTATTATAATATTGGGTCCACTCTGACTATTTTGATAGATTTTTTAGGTGGGATGGTATCGCATTACTTAAATTAATATTAGGTTGGCGTCCAGTGTTCAAGTCTCATTTGTTATAAATTAATTTGCACTTGTGTGGTTCAAAAAAGTATGGCACAAGGGAGAGGATGTTTCGAAGATAATAAATAATATAATGCACTTCTCCCTGAAAGCTTAAGAGGCACTGGCTAAAAAATGTCACAAGTGAGTGTGCGGTGTATTTTGAGATAATAAATAGTAGTGTAATACATCAATCTTAAACTTGTAGATGAGGTGGTATTGCATCTCTTAATACTCTTTATGGTTAGCTTTGGCTATGGAAACCCTTGTGTTGAAATATATGGGAGCATACAGAAGTAGATACTGCTTAGCTTATCAATTTGTGTTTAATGATTAGTCACCAAAATGTGGTAAAATGGAAACGATTAGCACACCAGCGGGTGTAGATAAATGACACATGTGCATTTGTGGCTGTCTCTGCAAGTGAATGGGGCTCACCAATTGTGTATTGATTCTCTGCACCAACGGTGGATGGAAATTAAACCCTATTCTAATATTGGGTCCACTCTGACTATTATAATAGATTTTTAGGTGGGATGGTATCACATTACTTAAATTAATATTAGGTTGACGTCCAGTGTTCAAGTCTCATTTGTTATAAATTAATTTGCACTTGTGTGGTTCAAAAAAGTATGGCACAAGGGAGAGGATGTGTCGAAGATAATAACTAATATAATGCACTTCTCCCTGAAAGCTTAAGAGGCACTGGCTAAAAAATATGTCACAAGTGAGTGTATGCATCAATCTTAAGCTTGTAGATGAGGTGGTATCACATCTCTTAATACTCTTTATGGTTGGCTTTGGCTATGGAAACCCTTGTGTTGAAATATATGGGAGCATACATAAGCAGATACCGCTTAGCTTATCAGTTTGTGTTTAATGATTAGTCACCAAAATGTGGTAAAATGGAAACGATTAGCAATTAGGGGGTTACTCTTCAAATAAGGGAAACAACTTTTTATTAGTGCTATCAAACGGACCGGCCCTGCCTGTTTATTGGCTCTAATGGGCCAGCCCATGGCCTTGTTGGCCCACCACTGTAGCTGGGTTGGGTTGGCCCGGCCCATTTCATGAAATGCTTGGCCCATGGCCAGCCCATGTCCCATTTGTTGATTGCCTGGGCCCTCCCGTGATTTTAATTTTTTTAATTAAAAAATAAATAAATATTAGTATAAATATTTTAGAAGTTAAGGTTGTGCTTTTTTTTTATGAAAAATTGAGTTAAGGTTCTCTTTGAAATAGTAAAGATATTTGAAAAATTAAGGTTAATATTCTTTTTTAAAATCGAAGTTAAGATTTTTTCAAGAATTAATGGTTTATTTCATATTTTAGTTTTTTTAAAAAAAGTTGTTTTTCTTTGAAATAAATTGATGATATTTAAAAGAAAATTGATTTTTTTTTATTTGTAAATTTAAAAAAAAAATAAAATTAAGGACAAGAAATAAGTAAAAGTACAAATTTTTGTGAGTTATATGTTTAATAATGTTATCTATTAAAATAGATCCTAATGGGCTTTTTGGCCCAGCCCACGGGCCTAAACGGGCTTGGCCCGTGGGCTCAAAATTATAAAAATGTCAGCCCGTGGCCTACCCATTTATAAACGTGGCCGGCCCGTGGCCTGTTGGGCCAGGTTGGCCATGGGGTTGCGGGCCGTTTTGACACCTTTACTTTTTATATTTAGCTATCCTCCTACCTTTTTTTTATAAGTAAAATGAAAAAGGGTAAGAGAATAGCAAATTATAGAACGTTGTTTCCCTTACCTATTAGCGACTGAATGTCATGAAAATGAGACTTTTGGGCCTTTGTGGTTTGGACCACTTTCATTGTGCACGTTCGATGAAATGCTTAATAGAACTCTCTGTGTGCATTTTACTTGTCTGTGCTTTATATTTATGCAGACTGAAAATGAAAACTGCGAGCTGCATAAGTTTTGTATCTTGCATTCTCATTTCTTCGAAGACACATTAAAGGACAAGCATCTGCGGAAACGTGCATGGAATTTTCTTTTTCTGATGAGAAGTGTTGTCCATGTTAATGACTCGCTTATAGCCATAATTTGCATGTTTGTCTCCTTTGTTTTCCAATTGAACAGGCCTTTTGGTACCAAGTAAAAAAAAATGATATGCATGTCAATTTAACTTAACATAATTTCAATTGCATAATATTGTGATATCTGGACTTAAGTGAACTGGAAATGCATCGAACCCAGTTCATGTCCTTAATATTATACTTTCTGTGGATTATCATGATAGAGTATGAAGATGCTACCCGCCTGTGCTTTGCTAGAGAATAGATCTGTATAGGATCGTCAGAGCTGTATTCAGAACCTTTATTGCTCATACACGAGGGCACAATATATGGTATAATTTTCTGATACTAACTAATTGCTTGAGTCCGCAAGAGTTCAAAACACACTGTGTGGATACCAATAGCATGGACTAAGTTAGTGTCCAGGGAATGGAAGATTGCAGTTTATTAAATGAGCATTAAACTTATTGTTTTGAGGCATTGCAGTCTAAACAATCCTGATTTAAAGAATTTAGCAAGTATTGGATGTCAACAAAGTATGGATCCCAGTCAGATATTACATTTTGAAACTTAGGCTTGCGACTTGTCGAATTTAGCTTATAGGCACAATTTATTTGCTCCTTTGGTTTAAGCAAACGTTTGCACATAATCATGTTGTTTTTATTTTGCTTGTGCTATTGTATGCCTAATTTGGCTACAAGCACAAAAGTAAGGCAAACCATGTTTCTCAGTTCCTTGGCATTATGTTTCTATTAAGTTGATGAAGAATCTGTTGTTGGCCTTTTAGTTAAAAAGAGGGAAAAAGCCAGACATTCTTTGATATACATACCGCCTTTCTTTGGTGTTGTTAATTGGCCATTTTACCATCTTCATCACATTTCATCAAAATTTACTCCTCTCTTTCATTCCACAAACTGACAACTAAGTCTGCAATCTGTAGGTGTTTCCTTTGTATCTCTTTATATGAGTCAACTTGCAGTTCATGCACACATCATTTACTAATGTGATCTTCTGGGCCTGCAATCTGTTTCTTTCCCTCCTTAGAATTGGCATATGTGTACATATATTTTGAAGGCACCTCTGTTTATTGTAGCCATTAGAGCTGACAAGCAGTTGTGGTTTCACTTCCTGGGTTCTCTAAAAAATAACCACTATGACAGCTTGTGCTGACCTTATAAAGGTCTAACTTTACCATTCCTGATCACTTTAGATCAAGATCGTATTAGTAGCTATCCTTCTGAGAGTTTTATGATACAATCTAGAAGTTTAATTTAGTAGATTCAAGTTTGAGGAAGGAGATGCATCGAGTTAATGTTACTAAATATTCTTGTGCAATTTTAGCCTATGGAAGTTGCCAGTTGTGGTTTGTATGAAGAGTTCTCTGCTGTTGGAATTCTTTAATGACCTTGTCTAGTTTGAATGGGTGGAACTTGATATGTAACTACACAATTGAGTGTTTTATGGATTAAAGTTTGAGAGGGTGTAGAAGCTCTTAATGTTGTCAATCATTGACTTTTCTTTTTATTAAGAAAATAGAATCAATTATTAATGTTACCTTTCAGCTGTGAAATGTACGTATATTGCGCTTGATCTTTGCAAAGATAGTCTTTGGAATGCTGATGTGGCTCCAAACTGTATTTCTGGTGTTCGGAATACCTTTCATCTTTTCATTGTTTGGTGCATGGGAATTGTTGTCTCAGCTATGTTTTTTACTTACAGTTGAGGCAAAGACCAGTGGGCCTTTCGCAAGATTTGTTGCTTTGCTTATTCGCTTTGAGGCCTCTTGCTTTTATTTTTGGACAGTGTTTTGCTCCGTTAGCATAATCAACCTGTTAATAAGTGTATCTGCAGCCGTACTCATTTTACTATTGATTCCTTTTAGTAGAAGTTCTTTACTTTTTTTTTCCCCCTTTTTGCCAAGGGAAGACGAGCAGAGAAAAGAGGAAATGGGGATTGTATTTTTCAAACTAGTCATTTAATTTTAGTCTCCCCATGGGGTCTTCGTTATCCAAAGATTAAGTTCATTTTCTTTAAATCTCTAGCTTTATGTTATATTCCACGCGAGATGTACAGTGGTTTATTATGTTAAAACTTCCCGGTGCCTACCTTTTCTTATTAATTTCACGTTGTTGTTTCACTTGCTCCAAATTGTGGAAGAGAATTGGTGTAGATTCTTGTCTAGCTTTCATTAACCTTACAAAGAGGTTGTGAAACTATTCAAATACGTGTTCTTCACCTCCATGATTAAATTCCTGAACTTATTTTTCACGTTCCTTTATCAAACTTCTTATTCTTTGATGTCTGGTACAAGTAACTATAAAATATTGGTGAATTGCATTTTTTCCTTTTTTAGATATCCATTGTAGCCTTTTCGACTACTTTTTACCTGGTTCTGGAGTGTATTAAGATCAGTGTGTTATCCTTTGTAGGTCATATTTGACTTTTCATTGGACAGTTCATTAGCCCCTGGAAATGGAATCTAGAACCAATTCGGTCTCCAGAGCTCAGGGGTCAAGAAATTTTGAGGGTAAGGGACCAACTTGGATCCTTGTAGCTGGAGGTGCATTATTGAGCACATTATCAATTGGTCTAGGTTTCAAGCTTAAACAAGCACTTGATGCAAAAGAACCAGAAAAAACATACAATGGTATCAATTTTTACATCTATATTGTTTTCTTGAGTGTTATACCTGCTTTTTACATTTGTTAAAACTACGCAGGAGATAGAAAAATTGGTGATAGAAGGAAGTCAGCACGCATGCTTTCAAACGGATATTCCTATGCTCAAGATGATGATGGCTGCTTTAGTTACATGTCAGGTGCAATTCTTCTTTGTTCCTAAGTTCAAAAGAGTAGGATATAATTTTTCTTTCCAATCTGGATTTAGGGCACCTGCTTTTCACTGCTATTGGATGTCTTCCTAAATATACATGTATAGCATGCATTACCCAAGGATGGGAACCAACCTTTTCCCGTTTAAAATGTTGGGAAAACAAGATACAAGTTCTTTTGAAATAGGAGACAACAACATGCTAGTTTTATCATCAGAACCTTGCACCAGATCAAACTACTTAGGTTGTGTTTTTATTACTGTATTTATCTGGCTGATACTACTCTGGATTGATGAAGTGGAACTAGAGTCTCGATGAGGTTAAGAATTTACGGTACAAAGGAGCCCATTGTTTCGACGTGTAGGATTCTATATATCCAATCACGGTCTTCGCTTGTCTTGACTGGTTTGAACTTTGCAGTATCTTACACAATTCATCAAGTGTTTTCCTTTGGCTATACATTTTATATGGCATGCGCCTGCCATCCAAATACTATACTTATCAAAACCTTTAGTGGTTTTCGATTCCACCCTTCCAATTTCTTTGATGTCACAAGTCCTCTGCAACTTTTTTCTTTCAGAAATTATATATTATAGGCTTATAACACAGGAAATGGAGGGACATGTGAGATTAAGCAGCAGCACAATGGACAAATAGTTACAGAACCAGAGACAGAACTTCCTCTGGTGACAGTTTCCCCTTCAGAATTCAGCAAAGAAAATGGGGTAATGTTGACATCCTCTGCTGACCGTCTTGACCTGCCACATAAGCCTTTCCACCACTCCAACTGCTCTGACTCTCCATGCGTCTCTGAATCTGGGTCTGATATCTTCAGCAAACGAGAAGTGATCCAAAAACTGAGGCAACAACTGAAGAGAAGGGACAATATGATAATGGAGATGCAGGAGCAGATAGTTGAATTGCAGAGCTCGCTCAAGTCTCGGTCTTCTCACTCATCTCATCTTCAGTCGCTGCTAGATGCCGCAAACATGGATCTACTCGAGTCAGAGAGAGAAATTCAGAGGCTGAGGAAAGCAATTGCCGATCATTGCGTGGGGCAGATTGGGTATAACGACAAGCCATTGGCAGCTCCTATATGGCCATCTGAAGAGCAAAATGGTCACTCTAACGGGTATGTCGACGTTGAGAGTAGTTTGGAGTCTTTGGGTAAGGGGAGAAGAGATGGAGAGAGAATCGAAATGCTGAAGAGGGAAGTGGTTGAGTTAAAGGAACTGTTAGATGGAAAGGAATATTTGCTGCAAAATTACAAGGAGCAAAAGACTGAGCTCTCAGTGAAGCTAAAGGAATTGCAGCAGAGATTGGATTCTCAGTTACCGAATATTTTGTAGTCGAATTCACCATTTTGTGTCTATTCTTTCCCCAGTTAACTTTTTTTTGCCTCTCTTCTGTGATTTTAGAGTCGAGGTTACAAGTTTTGGAATAGTTTGGTTACCATTTTGTTTAGAAAAGCTTGGTTCCCGTCTAGGTTAAGTCCATGTGGTGCTTGCATTATTGTTTGCTTGCATACTATCTGCATAAGTTTTCCGCGCAATGTATTTAGTGTTTGAAGCAAGAGAAGATGGCCAAATTGCCACCTGTCGTAAGATTGTCTACAACAATAAACCGGTAGCTCTGTGTGTGTTGATATGATTCTGGCATTGTTAACATAACCTATGTGGTTCTCATTTCCACTTTTGATTTTTGAAGCTTCAAGTCTTGCACGAGCTTCATTATTTCCTCACTATCTCTAGTTTCCTGTTTCTTTTTCCTGAAAAAAATCTTGGTTGTTCAAACAGTTCATTATCATTCTTGAATTTATGTATGAAATGCATTGTGCAAAGTAGATCGAAGGAGTTGAATACTAGACAATGTAAATTCTCTACTGCTAGTCTTTCGTTTAAAGAAGTCATTTGTTATTAATATGTTTTACTTGTGTCTTTGCATTGATCGTGATGTAGTGGTATACCAAATTTGCTGAATGTATCTTATCCCATGGTTGCAACTGTCTCCGTATGTATATTCTCCTACTCGGTATCACCGGAAAGCAAGAGTGCAGATTACAAAGCCTTTAAAAATGTAAATTTGACAATATTTGCTATGCTAGTTGTCAATTTTTAGCTTCATATTTGAAGCATATGATAGGGTTGACTTGGGGAAGCCCTGTAATGCTTGTTCACTCTGGATTCAAGCTACTAAAAACATAAAAGTAAACTAGTGTTAGATTTATAATTCTCTATGCACTCAAAAGGGTCAAAGTATTTAATAGAGATTTTCTCTACTAGGAATCACACAGGGACTAAATTGTGAGTAGATTTAATATCAACACAAATTCCTTTCAAAGGCGTCATTGTTCGACTCCCACTGTTGGATACTTATTTGTTGCATAGTTTCCCTCATCTCTACTGCGATTGCATCAATCTAATAGCTCGCCAAGACGTCAACTTTGAGTATTTTGCTCATTATAATCAGAGAGAAAGTTGATGTGTGAGTTGCGAATGCAAGTTCAGCTCGCCCTTTGCGTACTAAATTCCTTCACGATCAGATGCTGCACCACTAGCACCGGCAACGCTTGGATAAGCACACATCCTTTCTAGATATGTTTAATCCTGCTTCCTATTATAGTTTGGAATCTTAGTTAAAGTCGTCTTAGTACTGTACTAAGTTTCTGTATTAGTCTCTTAAGTAATTAAAAAATCGGTATTCAAAACAGAAATCTGATGAGGGTCACTTGAATTTGCAATTAGTGTCGCTCTACTTGTTCGAAATTTGTCTTAAAAATTGTTCTTTTTTGTTTGGACGCATGAATTCCCTTTTAAGGAAAGCATGGCAGAACAAAACTTGAATCTTTCTTTTTAAACAAGGAAACTTTTTAGTCAAAATTCTTAACATTTAACATTATTTAGTTCTTGATATATAGCCGGTAAAACTTACACAATAATGTTAGTAATAACTTTTTCTTACCATAGGATCTTATAAAAATAGAATTAGCTATAACATCAATCGTTATTATTTTAGATTTTCCCACGTCTTCTCTTTTGAGAAACTAAAATATTTTGTTTTCGGCAAATTAAAGGTTTGGGGGAGAATATATATATATATATATATATATATTATTACGGGCGGTTTTTGAAATTTGCAACATAGAGCGGCTTTAGAATCTCAATATTTTAATAAAACAACTCAATATATTTTTGGGGAAAATGAATCCAATATCGAGCAATATCGTATCTCATCAAATAAAATGCCGTGAAAAAGGTCTTTTCATAACAACTATGCATTATCACAAAATCACCAAATAACAGCTTCACTTAATTAGCTAATATTCCATTTAAATCTCTCATTACCATTAAATTATTTTTTGTATCATGAAATAAGCCAATTAACCGTGTGGGTCTTTATTTTAGGCATGGGACTAATTTACATTTCTGTCCAGAAAACACAACTTGTCCAGAATAAGATACAACTAAACTAATCTAGCATAAATTATATAATCAATTAATATCCAAAACTAGACTAAAAATAATTAGCTGAATACAAAAATAAATAAACAACTAAGACAATATAAGAAGCTAAAAATACAAAAAAAAAAAAAAAAAAAAAAACAAACAGAAAAACAAACAAAAAACAAAAAAAAAAAAATTAAAAAAAAAAAAAAAAAACAAATAACACAATAAACGAACCTAAAAAAAAAAAAAAAAAAAAAAAATACAAAGCAGGTCAAACCAACCAAATCGCACTCTAAATAGAGTTTAAGCACAAATCCTATTCCCGAAGAAGAATATTTTCATCCACCACCAATGGTCTAAAACTCACAGTATGGATTAATAGTTTGTCCTATCCAAGATTTACTATTCGATATGCAAACCCAATTACTCTTAGCTAGAATCAATAACCAAATTCCAACGCTATGTCTTTGAGAAAAGGAAACTTGAAGCGCAATAAAAAAAAAAACATATTCTCAAGAGTTAGTTCCGTTAAACTCCTAACTGGACAATAACGTAAAATGACAATAAACCAAAATACTAAATTATTTAGACCAACCAATAGAATAAAAGTGAATTCCATCAAAAACTATCAATCCATAAGCATGGATACAAAAAGAAAAAATACACAGCGGGACGGAGCTAACTTTTGTAATATGACTGATTAATGAGAAAGTATTTTTCTCGAGGCTATTGTTAAATTTATCATATGTAAAGAAAAAAAATAATGGTCCATTCAAGTCAAGCCCGGAGTTCCTAGTTGTCGAGGTTTTTTCATAGTTTCTTTGTGAAAATGAAATAAGTTAGTAATTTATAAATGATAGCTCAGGCTTCATGCTAGATGGTACTTTCTTCTGATAGCCATCAATATTATCGTCGTGAATAATCCCAAAAGCATTGCGCGGTAAGATGCCAAAATTTCAACACTAAATGGTGTATACGTATAAACTAGTTGTCCAAATCTAATTTGAATAAATTTTTAAATTGTTGGTACAATTAGTCTGCATGCATATCATTCATTGATTTTCAGTCATCAGGATAAAATTCCCAATCTATGCTTGATTATTTTTATTTAGAAATTCGCACACACACAAAAAATAAATATATCTACTCTCCATTATTTTACCATTATGGTTCAAGAAGTAAAAGGGAATAAATAAAGCCATATCTTATTATAAATAGAAAAGTTAATAATTCTGCTATTTTCACTCTATTTTGTGATGCGCATCTTATCGATTTTTTGCAACGTTTATCACAAATAAAATCTTTTGATAATATTATTAAAATATGATTGCTACAAATTTATGATTCCCCAATAATCTTCAATACTTTATCCCAATCAAAGTTAACTTTTTAGAAGTATTATCATTATAAGATTTTGACAAAATTTAAAATTAACTTAATAAAAATTAATTCTTTTCATTAAAACATTATTATCGTGTAAATCCCATCAAACTTGATATTATAAAATAACAGGAAAAAAAACACGAGGAAACATAAGATATCAAATAAAAGATAACAATTTATCGAATATAAAATCATAAGAAATTAAAGTATATACAATAAAACATTTCACACATAAGCCGCACGTGGTACTGTTTAGTTGATCTTGAAAGCCTGTGAATTAATTAATAACTGGACACAAATCTATATATTATACTCCCTCCGACCCAAAAACAATTGTTCTATATTGAAAAGTTAAAATTTTAACAATTAAATCATTAAACGAGCTCAAAAGCATTAAATGACCTTTAAGTTTACAAATTTACCCCTAATAGATGTGATTTTAGTGTACAATTACCAAAATACATTTAAAGTAATTTAGGAAGTTTAAATTTTAGTTAAACTTATTTTTAGAAAATAGACATTATTTTGGTATGTACCAATTTAAAAATGTAAACAATTATTTTGGTACCAATCGAATATATAAAAGCTATGCCTTGCTTTATCATATTATGCCATGTGTATTTTTTTCAAGGTCTGATTTCTTCCATTATTAAAAAGATTTGAGGATTACGCAAAAATCTGAAAAAAGAAATAATCGAAGATGGAAATATTCAATCTCATTTAATTCCCTACTCTATCTATCTATCTATCTATCTATCTATCTATCTAACAACAATATGATCAAACAGAAAGTAAAAGCTCTATTTTCGATGGAAACATCATGCAATATTATAAAATAAGTACATTATCTTATCATAAACGTTACCCTATGCTAAAACCATATATCCAAACCATCCCAAACTTGTTTAAAATTTTTGGTTAAATATCAAAATTATACCGTCTAAAAACCAAATACCTATTTAAAAATCTTGTACTATTTATTCGTAACTAGAGCTCATAAATGATTCTGTGGTACCCATTTTGGTTTCATTTGCCATTAATAGCTTTATTACCTTTCACAAATTTTAACAATCAATAGATTTACTTGACAACCAGGTCAACAACAAATCATAAATATGCATATTGCAACTAAAAAAACCAAATTAGTCATACGATCACAAAAATAAAGTTACATGAAACATATTGCTTTAAAAAAAGTAAGGGCAAAATCCGCGTTACAGTGACCAATATGTACACGTATCGGCCTCTAGGGTTTGATCCTTACAATTTCTATATGGAAATATATTTTCCATATGACAATTTATGCATAAAATTTACAAATTTACATAAACATATATATTTATTCGGATTAAATT
>MKEJ01105067.1:0-24318 GCA_001753735.1 Embelia ribes
TACTTTAATTGAAACACTCTCCAATTTCTTATGCCCTTGTAACTTTAACATTTTAACCATAACTAAATAACAATTATTATAAACATTATTAAAAATTTAATTTAAAAGAAAATGAATGTATAATATATTCTTTCATCTAATTTCAATATCAAAATTGTATTGCTATAAGAAGTTAGGCTCATTAGCATAGTTATTTGAGTTTCACAATTACAATAAGATAAAATATTCGGAATTATTTTTAGACTAAACCTAATATATTTAGAATTTATTTTTGATTTAAAAAATTTGTATGTTGATTATTATTATGTTATTACTAACATGTAGAACGCGAGTTATATGAATTGTATGAAAATGCAAATTATTAGTTTATGTTTTTCTTAACTGATTTATGTCATAGTATCTTTTTAGGAGTATGAGACGATGAAGTTTAATAAAATATTTTCAATGCAAGGGACAAATAAATTTATTTAGTCTTAGAAAAATGGGACTAAATTTTTTAATTTGTTTTAAATTTAATTTCATTTATTCTTAATTATTTTATATTCGATAATGTTTAGAAAAATTCTATTATGATAATATGTTTTTAATAAAATAACATAATTTAATGAGTTTTATTTTTCCAGAAAGCTTATATATTTTATATGTCTCCAATAGTTAGATTTAAAGAAATTCTGTTATGAAAATATTAATAATAAAATAATTATTTTTAATAATATTTCTTTTACAAATTTAACTAAAAGTAAATATCTTTGTAAAAGAAATATTATTTTTCTTTCTTTTGCAAAGATGTTTGTTTTTGGTAAAATTTTAATATGATAAATTTTTTATATGAAAATATGTCACGATTAGAACGAAAGCATATATGTGTGTGTGTGTCTCTTATACACTTCAATTATTTTCTCATTTGATAAACATGGAGATAACGTACTTTTCCAAAATAAAAAGTGATAGGTTGATAAGTTAAAAGGGATAAATATATAATATTTCTTGTTGGAGGGTAATTAATTTTATCTTAAAGGCCAAAACATTTAATGCATATATTTATATAAAAAGATTAATATATTAAATTAGTTAGATTTAAGAAAAATATTATAGTAGATTGAATTATATTTTATTTATGTATATATTGACGTGGTTGTAATGGAAATATTTTATTTCCTAAGTTTTGATTAATAAAAATATTTTTTTTTTACAAAATATCATAATAATTGTAGAATCAGTTGCTATTTATGTTATAATTGTAATGCTGCAATTTGTTGAATATGTGTATTTATAACAAAATTTATTTTTTATGATAAACTTTTTTAATACTTTAATTTTTAAACTTTCAAGTTTTAAGTGCAATAGTTGCTTTGATGGATTATAATAAGATTTCTCTATCATTTAGAGAGAAATTGAAAATATGATTTGAATTATAATAGCAAATGAGTAATTAAGATCCGATTTTTTTCCCACAAAATCATGAAAAAAGCAACTCATCCTAAATTTTAATAATAAATATTACTATCGGGGTAACTAAGTGAATAAATAATATTTTTCATTATGATGAAGAAATAATAATATTTTTCGAAAATAAAATCTGATGTTAAAATACATTTTTTCAATTCAAAGATTTATCCATCGATATCAAGCTTAAGAGGAAAATATATTTCAATTAACACCACAAATTCTTCAAATACTTGACAATGGTATATGAAAATTTTTGTTCGCCATTTTTTGCTCCAATTTTAAGTTAAAACCGTGCATGTTTCACCTTTTTTACCTAAAATGCACAATAATTCTCGTAATATTACAAATTTTCACATATTATATATTAATTTCACTTTGAAAACTATAAATGTATTATTTTAATGCCTTAAATTTGCAACTTTTTAAGACTAATAATTATATATTTATATAATGAATTAATAAATTAAATAAAATTAAAATTATAGATTTAAAGCTAAATAATAATAATATTTTTATTAACATATAATTAAATAAATAATATTTTATAATTAAATATATTATTATGTATGGAATTTTAAATATGAAATGATAGTAAAAAATAAAAATTTTGTGAAATGGAGATAAAATTTATTTATTATTTAAAAAAAAAAATCTATTAAGACAATGCGAACGTTCCAAACGTATCATTCTCATCCACCCCGGTCCCATGTCCCACGCGAAAAAACACCTTACCCCCTCCACACTCTACCGCCCCCTCTCCCTCTCCACCGCTAACATTCCAATCTCTCCCTCCCAAGCCTCCTCCTGCACACATATGCATATATACAAACATATACATAACTTTTTATGCAACAATTACAATCATATATATATATATATACACACATGTATATATGCTGAGTTGAGCTCCGAATACACCCTTCAATTGAGCTCCAATGGCGGAAACTGCCACGTCACCACCAATCTTCCTCCACGGCGACCTAGATCTGAAGATCGTGGAGGCCAGGCACCTCCCTAACATGGACATCTTCTCCGAACGCCTCCGCCGCTGCCTCACCTTCTGCGAAACCTGCATCGCCTCACCGCCCGAACCCGGACACAGCGGAGGAGAGGGAGACGAGCGGATCGACCACCCCCACCACCGCAGGATCATCACCAGTGACCCTTACGTCACCGTGAGCGTTCCACAGGCGACGTTGGCTCGGACACGTGTCATCAAGAACGCGCAGAACCCGAAGTGGGACGAGTGTTTTCACGTACAGCTGGCACATCCGGCTGCTAAGCTGGAGTTCCAGGTAACGAAATAGATTGATGATGTGTTGTTATTTTTACTTGCGTGATTGTGCTTTGTTTTCAATTGCGTTTTAATTACTCATAGCTACAATACATCTGTTACAACTCTCTACTTTGCAATTGTAAATTAAGTTACACTGAGTACGGGTACACTACTCCTTACTCGTGTACCCATTTCATGGCCCCTTATAATTGGTCCGAAATCCTAAATGAAATAAATACTCCATTAATACCCCCATTTTAATACATTTATATTATTTTTTATTCCATCCCAATATATAATATAGTTTCTATTTTAGAAAAATAGTTAAAAAATCACTTTACTAAAATGCCCTTATTTATTGTATTCATTTAATTACTTGATCAATTGTAAATTGTGCAAAAATTGTAGCATTAATAAAGGGTATTGTAAGAAAAAGAAAAAATATTTTAGGTTTCAATAACATTAATTGATCTTTTTTAATATTTGTGAAAAAAAGAAATGAGACTATTAAAATGGGATAGAGTATAATTGTCACAAGTATAGAAATACAATCATGATATGATGGGCTTATACATCTCTATATCCCCTTTACCTACTTTCACTTTAATCGCGACATTTGTCTGCACCCATGAAATTAGGTGTTAGTATAATAGAATTTACCATAATAAAATTATTAAAATCGTGTCAATAAAGTTAGGAATTGAAATTATGAAACTTAACATAATAGAAATTATTAAAATTATATACATATATATCAACTTACCATAATACTATAAATTATTAAAATTATACACATATATATCAATTTACCATAGCAAAAATGAATAAAATTAAATTTCATATAAGATGGTTTACAATCCCAAAATATACATATGTTTCTCTGTATAACTATAAAACAGCTTATCATAATATATAAATTATTAAAATTATATTTAAAAATCAAAATACTATTAGTAAATAAATATTTTTATAAATTGATTTCTATCAATCTAATATTCTCCATAAATTTTAAAAATATTATCCCAATCAAAATTAAATTTTTTAAAATATTTTTTATAGTAAGACTTTCATATAGTTAAAATTAACCTAAATTGAAATTAAATTTCGGAAAAATATTATCATCGCATAAATTTAACCAATTGATCTTTTATAAATTTATAAATAACTAAAAAAAAGGAGAAGAAATACAAAAAGATATATCAAAATATAAATTATCAAAATTAATTTAATAAAATGGTTTAAATTAAATATGATACAAAAAAAAACCATACACACAATCTGCACTCTAATATATTTAATTATAGTCCAACATAAATTTAATTCACATATTAATGTTTTGCATTAGCTGATTTCATGATATATTTTAATTTTTGTCAACATGGCGCTACTAATTTTATTTAACGTTAATAATACGGACCAAAGTTTTGATACATCAACATGTCCAAGTTTGTAATTTTACTTGCATGAGTGTTAGACGCTCTCACCTTTAATATTTCCATGGGTTCAAATTTTGAAAATAAAAAATAAATTGCACCTCGATCATAAAATAGTCTAAGAAAAAGAAAAAGAAAAAGAAAAGTTATCATCGGCTCCTCTACTAGATTCTCGAACCACGTATTGGTTATTGATATAATGACAATAAATTAGTCGCTTAAGTCAACTCCTTGCATGTTTCATCCAATGTTTTTTCTCTTGACTGCCATAAAGGATTTTAAAGTGCTATTTCACTCGAATATTCTTTGTATTTCGATGGAATGGAAATAAAAAAATACATGCCAAAAATACAAGAGAAACAGGAAAAAGGAATACGATTTGGAATATTTTTAGATACAATTATATAATGTGAGAAACGTATACAAAATACGTGATTTTTTAATCCGATATTTAGATCTATAAGTATTATAATACTTATACTTTTATATCAAAATTCAATACTTGATATGAATAAAATAGTAATAAATCAAATGATAGAAATAATATTTTTTTAATTGTAGAAGTGCTAAAAAACTAATTCTCATAATTTCCAAAAAAAAAAACTAATTCTCATAATATTGTTACTGATTTTTATTTATTTTCTTAGCAAATTATAGCCAATAAGTTTCCTATAAGTTTTCATTCTTTTTCTCCGAGTTTCCCAATTGTTTCTTTTGAGTTTTACATGCGTATCTTCAATCATTTCTTAAGCATTTCTAGATCATTTCATATTCGTATTCGTACTGAAAACTCGTTTTCAAATAAATGCGATTCCCATCCGAAAACCACGTTTGCGGAAAATAGTATATCTTAAGAGAAAATTGCAAATTTTTTTTGAACACATAATTAGCAAATCTTTATTTTTGGAGTTGTATATATTTTTGACTTTTTGTTAAGGGTGTCATCCAATGAATTTATAGTTTTGTATATCATGTAGCTTCTCTTTCCTTACATCTTCATCGACAAGTTACCAAAATTTTTGTACAGTTACGCGGCTGTTGAAAATAAATTTGATTTGGACAAATAAATTATTTTGAACCTAACTAGTAATTATATTGTTGTAATGCATGAATATAAGTTGGGGCTATAAATAAAATGTCAACTTGTAAGACCTGAAATGATAAGAAGATTTCCAGACTTAAGACATTTACATAGAGAATTCTATAAAGTTTCTACAACAATAGATTATTTTAAAAAACACTCTGGAAAGTGCTTAGTAAAATAAATATAAATATTTTTAGGAAGGTATTCTAGAGAGTCACTATGAACCGCTAGATGTAATAAATCTTCATTATCGATTATGAATATAGAGTAATATAAATATGTGTCTCCTGTCATTTATAACCAAGTAAAAAAAAACTAAAAGAAATCATTCAAATTGTATAAAGCCAAAAAATTCAAATAATAAAATTACAAGTTATCTCTTTTATTCGTAAATAATTTCTTTCTTTAATTCAATACTTGCCCAACCGGATAAACTTCTCTTCTAAATAACTATTCCCACTAAAATTTTCCAAACATAGTGAAACAAAAGGACTTAAGGTTCGAAAAAACAAAATGATCAATTGATGAAAAGTTATCATTGCAATGTGGTTCTTTGGGCAGAACTTTAGTGAAGGAATATTCTAAATTAGATATTTAGAGCAAATGTTTCTTATCACAACGAAGAGTGATATAAAAATAATTAGAAAAATCAAAAGGAAAATAAGTTTCATAATTAGGGCATGCACTTACAGCTATTCAAAACCTTTTACTTTTGACCTTGCGATTGGAAAAAATACATGATCAAGAAAAGAACGCCTCCGCGTTTAGGGTTACAAATGAATAGCCGTGCTACATCTTCTCTAAATTAGATTTACTGTTTTGTTGTTTTTTTTTTCTTTTGTAGATTCGAATAGCAGGAATGTCATGTGAAAACCATACTAATTAGTTTTTTTTTTTAAATTGAATATAAAATTCTTTATTATTTCAGAAATTTGGATATTATAATTCAAACAATGGTGTTGTTACCAATTGTTGCTTAATATTGTATGTATAACACTAAATAATAATCTGGACCACAATGATACAAATGTGCATGCACGATATTTAGACTTAACTAACTTCTCTATTTTCAAACTCGGAATGGATAAATAATTTAAAGAAAAACTCTTAACAACTGTAACCGAGCCAAACCATAAACGACTCGATCTATTTGTAGCCCTAGATATCGGCTCGTTTGAACATGGGAATGTCTCAGTTCACGTGTTAGACAAACAGGGACCACCTCGACGCACACTTTATATGTACGTCTTAAGCCCTTGCGAATGGTGGAAAAATTAGCTGCAATACTTTTTAATTTATTAATGCGTATAGAGTCAGAGGGTAGACAACTATATTAGTCTCAAGGTCCGCACAGAATATATCATGTCCTTAATTCTCTTTATTAACTAAAAATAAATAAATTTTATCCTTCAAAATTGTATTTTATAATATCAATTTGATCATTTTGGTTTAGTACTTATTACGTCGACGATATTAAAGATAATTTGACATTCAAAATAATGATTTTAATTGATGTGTGATGTAACACATAACATGAAACTGGTAACAAATTATGATAATTGAAATTAGCCAAAGGGGGTTAAATGTGATTTTCCCAATATGACCGGTGACCCTATATATTACCAAAAACCTTTGGTACGTAGATGTAACGTACTAAAAAGATTATTTCTATATAAAAAGATTATTTATATCTTGAGAGATTAGATAATTAGTAATGTCCACAGCTACTAAACTTATGAGGAACATAGTTTATTATGTAATTATAGAAACAATCTGATCATTCATATATATCATATGTAAGCTGATAGAGTTTAAAAGTAGAGATATTGAAATATGAGGTTGGAACATAAAAGTGTGTTTATAATTTTTCTCACTATTTACACTGTATAAAATGTGCTTTACATGCAGCTTTATTTTTCCTATAGTAGTTTTTTTCACCCCTTGTGTTTGATTATGAAAATAACCACACAATAGAGACAAAAGAATATATCAGACATTAGTCAGAATTTGAATTAATATGTATGTATGTATGGTCCCCTCCCACTTTTGTTTCTTTTTTCTTTTTGGTTCTTCTGTGGACCATTTCATTTTGCTATTTATTTATTTTATTAATTCATATGATTTATAACTGGAAAGAAATATAGAGTTACTTCTTTTTTGGTTCGAAATTCCTGCAGATACATGAAGTAGAAATTAGGAAATTATTATTCACCATGGCAATGGTCAATTTTGAAGTGAGTTTTAGAAAGATATCTATAATTTTTATTAAATTGTAAAACTATTGAGGGAGAATTCTCTTTCATTATGACGTGAATTTTTAATCAACACATATATATTCTCTCAATTTCGTACTTGTATGGTAAATCTCATAAACAACAAGAAGCAAGACCCAAAAAGTATCTTCAAAACAAAAGAAAATTTATTAATTCAGTAACTATGCGAAAAATGTTATAGATTTAGTTTAAATAAGAAGAAAACTATATCGAAAATTCTACAAACTTACAAAAACATGTGGATATATGTGTTCCTTTAAATCTTATGCATTGCTCGTTTTGTTTCCCCCCTTCAAATTAGAAGTACGTACCATGCGTTTGTCAAAAAAATTAAAACGCGCAAACTAAACGAATTATTATTGTTTTTTTTAATGATTTGAGTTTGATTTTATATCATATAGTAAGGGAACTGATTCAAGTCGACTTCATATGATGGCTTTATTTTTTAATATGCACTCGTAAACCATCCAACCCAACCCGTGAACACCTTTCGACAACTAATTGTCTTTGTTAACCATACGAAAATAAGGAAAAAGGAGAATTAAAATGAAAAGGAGTAGCAAAGTAGACCTTGGTGTAGTCCAAAATAAGCTGAAGTAGCCCTAGTAAAAAGCTACTTTGGTAGTAGAACAAAGTACTAATAATGAGAACAACTGACAACTACATGCTATATAAAGTGTCCAAATTATTCTCTTTTTTTCTATAACGTCTTTCACCTTTTTTCCTCTTTACATGAAAATTGAATTATGAAAACTCTTCACAATAATATTTACAGGTCAAAAGCAAGAGTTCTTGTGGGGACCTTTTATTTCTACTTTTCCATTGCCATTTACCCATCATATTGTGGGGACCTTTTATTTCTACAAAAAAATTCTTATGGTTCTAACATTATTACAATCATTAAGTAAGAAAGTGTTATAGATGGTCATATACTTTCTTTTGTAATCGTGCAGTGAAGCAATATTTTTTGCTTTTAAGAAAAGTAATACTAATTTTATGGCCTCATAAACTAGAAGTAACAATATATATACGAATTAATTGTAGCAAAAACTTGTACAATGACTAACAATTAGTCACATCACCCCATTTAATAGAAAGAAAGATTATATAACGATGTGACTAATTTTTAGCTGCACAAAACTAGTTTATATAAATTTTCAGTACAACTAGTTTGTATGTATATCATTATCCCATAAACTAGTGTCGATGAAAGTTGGTTTTTTACCCGTAATTGGTTATATCGCCTTGACACTTGGTAATTTCAAAATTATATATGCATATACTTATATAAACATGCAACTAAAAATAATTCACATATCAAAATTTATGAGGCCATGCTCTTTTGGTATTTCTAGTTTTAACATTTTGTTAAGAAGAATGCTATTGTAACTTATAAGTAAAACCGATCATACATATGCCTTAATTTGTTTTTCCTTATTATATTTTATGCATGTCACATTTTGTAATTTAATTCATTTTTGATAATGAGTTTGCTATAGTTTATTCCGATCCTCTATTTGCTACAGGTCTCTAAGTACTTAGAAAAAGTGAACAAATAGTAGAC
This sequence comes from Embelia ribes, assembly GCA_001753735.1. Classification (NCBI taxonomy): domain Eukaryota; kingdom Viridiplantae; phylum Streptophyta; class Magnoliopsida; order Ericales; family Primulaceae; genus Embelia; species Embelia ribes. The sequence goes on from MKEJ01105067.1 coordinate 9,080, forward strand.
CAAATGAAAAGACCGGTGAAAATCATATATATATTTATATATTTGCATTTGATCTTGTCTACATTTCTACACTAGTCTCTAAGTACTTACAACATGTGATTAAATAGTGGATTAAATGAAAAGAAGGAATAAGAATTGCAAGATTCAAGAAAATCAAATATATATATATTAGCATTTCATTTTATCGACATTTTTACGCTCACTTTACTAGTATACAAACAACTAAACACCCAACAACTCGTGAAAAGAAAAAAAAAAAAAAAAAAAAAACAAAAAATGAAAACAAAAAAAAAAAAAAAAAAAGGCAAACCGGAGTTACACAAATCATCAGTCCAAAAAGAAAAAAAAAACAAAACAAAAAAAGCTAAATATTAGAAGAGCAATTTAGGCGAAAAGCACAAGCCTGTGGTCCGGTAATGGATTCCAGGGTTTTCACCACATTGTTCGCACATGGTCTAGCTGTTGGGTCACTTGCTGTGCATTGAAGAGCCAAATTCATGGTCTCTACCATGCCATTGTGGTTCTTAGTTGGCATTTTCTTGACCGTTGGATCGATCCACGTGTCCAGATGACAGTCTGAGTAGCAGTAGCGGGCCCAGTCTACGATGCTTTCGTGAACGCCAAATTTGGGATCTAATGGTGTTTTTCCGGTTAAGAGTTGGATTAAAATGAGGCCAAAAGCATAGATATCACTCTTGTCTGAGAAGTCCTTGGTTTCTCTAATTTCTGTAATATAAGATAACTTCAATTATAGACTATAAAAATTATAATACAATTACATAATGAGGGTTCTCACTAAATACACTCTTTATATTAAAATCCTTATGGATATTGAAAATAGTGAAAACTTACGTTTTAGTGCTTAAGAGGGAGAAAAAAAAAACTTTTCTAGAAGTAAAAGAGAAAAATAAACGAAAAAATTTGATTCCCTTGCAGTAAAAACAATGAAAAAAATGAAATTCAAGTAAGCATTTTATAATATATGACGCTCTATATATTAATTTCGAGTTATGGGAATAAAAAGTTCAAGGACAAGAATTCTTTCATTTTGGAAGTGTCATGCATTGAAATTCTTGCAAATTTTTATTGTTTCCATAAACCATAATCTATCATGGAAAATAAAAAAATTAATCTGTGCTAGTGATTTGAATGAACAATAAATAAAACTAGTTACAATTTCTGTAGAACCTGAAGAGGGCATATTCAGACTGATAATGTTTTGAGAAAAATAAGCTAGTTATTAATAAATAAAAATATATATTGTACTCCTAGTATATTAGGTACCCGGTGCGACGTAGGCTGAGGGGATGGAACCCTTGGTGTCCGTACAAACCATCCCGGCCATCATACTCAATCTTAGATGAGGCTCGTTTTGGTCATCGATGATAATATTTTCTGGCGACATATCATCAACAAAAAACTCTATCGGTCGATAACAATGCAAGTAGCGAAGAGCTTTCGCAACACCTAGGGCAATCTTTTGGCGATGCTTCCAGTCTAGACCACTCAAAACCGCGCTTAAAGTTTCCCCATCAGTGTATTCATATACTATCAAAACCTCGGATTTTTCTGACCGAATCATTGCAAGCACCTTAACTATATTGGGATGATTCAACTTTCCCAGTTCGGCCACGTCGGCCCAAAAGCATGACGAATCAACAAAGCTGATGTTGTGGAGCTTTTTAACGACGAAGTCAATATTGCCGACACATGACTTCCCTTTGTATAAAGCTCCTTGATTTCCTCTAGAAATCACATTATCGTCGTCGCTCAACGATGTGAATATGTCATCCAGGGTCTTTGATTTTGAAAATACGGGATTAAAAACTCGCACTTCCCAAAGTCCTTCCTCATTTGCGACCGTTTTAAGCCCTGAATGTTTTCTCCGTCTTGCAAAAATTGCAACGAAAACAGAAAGCACCATAATTGCTAATACGACTACCAAGCTAGTCCAGAAAAGCCACGAAGCCGGGGCTTTTTGGCCCTTACATGGTGGCAAACCGGTGGTATAATCTCCACCACAGAGGTTATTTCCAGCGACTGCACTAAAGTTTATCGCTACAAAAGCTCCCGTTGTTGGTAAATGTCCGGCAAAGTGATTATGCGATATATTTATTTGAACTAACGATTCTACTCTCCCCAAATTCGACGGCACTTCACCCGATAGTTCATTTACGGACAAATCAAGTTGGCTAAGAGCAGGCAATTCGGATAAACTCATAGGAATCACACCACTTAGCTCATTGTGGCTAAGGTCTAAACTCACAAGATTTTTACAAGAAGATAATTCCTTGGGAATATTACCCGAAATCTTGTTCTTGCTTAGTTTCAATTGTGTTGATTCTGAAAAGTCTCCAAAGCTTTTTGGGATTTGCCCCGAAAACCTATTTTCCGACAAGTCCAAGCTTTCTAGCTTTTTGCCACCAAAAGTCCCTGGCAAGTCACCGGAAAAGTCATTTCTAGCTAAATTTAGCATTTGTAGCTCTGGCATATTCCACTTCCTTTCGCTTATTGTGCCTGAGAGGTTGTTGCTTGATAAATCAAGGTAGTAAACAAGCGGTAGCTCGGTGAATCCCCTTACGAGTTCACCCAAGATTTGGTTATTTTGGAGACGAATTCGCTTTAGGGTTTTACATCGACCCAAACTGTTTGGAATTCCACCATTCAGGGAATTGGAAAAGAGTATTAATTTGGAAAGAAAGCCGGAGTAGCAAAGGTTTTCGGGGATTTTTCCTGTGAGGAAATTTGAAGAAAGGTCTAAAACCGAGAGGTTGTTTCCTTTTCCTAGATCGTGAGGTATTTCGCCCGAAAAATTGTTTGACCACAATTGAAGAACTTGTAGATTAGGCAAATAAGATAAAGCTCTTGGAATATTCCCACTAAAATTGTTGGAAAAAAGGTGAAGTACTTCCAATCCTTGTAGTTGAATTATGAGTTCCGGGACTTCACCGAAGAGAAAATTATCGCTTAAATCGAGCGATATTAGTCGCTTCAGTCCATAAATGGATATAGGAACTCGGCCAGTAAGCTTGTTTAGGTAAAGGAAAAGGTACCGAAGATCCGTGAGATTTCCAAATGATGAAGGGATTTCACCCGTGAGGTTGTTGTAGACTAAATCAAGATGATTCAACGAAGTCAATTCCCCAATTTCATCAGGAATTCTACCCGATAAATTGTTGTATCCCAAATAAATCCACCTCAAGCCCTTCACTTGACCTAATCCTCTCGGAATTTCGCCTATCAATTGGTTTGAAGCTAGAGTCAAGGATTGTAATTTTGTCAAATTTGTAAGGGACTTTGGGATTTTCCCCACCAAAATATTTCCACCAAAATCGAGATGTTCGAGGCTGAAAAATTTCCCCACTTCCTCGGGGATTTCGCCGGAGAGCAGGTTGTTTGAAAGATCCAGAACTTGAAGCCTCGAGTTCGAGCCACGAGGAATCTGACCCGTGAGATTGTTGTTGCTTAGATTGAGAAACCTTAATGAGATATATGATGAGAAATTCAAGGGTATTTTACCGATGAATTGGTTATCCGAAAGATCGATTGTTTCAACAAATTGGAAATGAGAAATCGAATCCGGGATTTTCCCTGATAAGTTCTTCCCTGATATCTCAATTTTGGTGACACGAGAGAAACCGTCGCAAGTAATGCCTTCCCAATGGCAGTTGGAGAGTGAAAGGTTCCAACTTGAGAGAGAGTTCAAAGGGTCACTAATTGAACTTTTTATAGAGTATAGAAGCTCATATTCGTTGTTGGCATAGCTACATGGGCATGTGCTCAACAAAAACACAAACGCAAGTACTATTCTAGCTCCAATTTTCGCCATTTATTTATCGAAGCTATTAGTATGAACTCATTTCCTGTGAATACAAATTGAATTTATCTTAAGCTGGCAAAAATAATTGGAGAACTTATCAGGCTAATTTTTTTCGACAAAGTTTTCATCCATACCGGTATGTATGGAAAATAAAATAAAAAAATTTACATAAATAATAACATATTGGTCTGAGACGGGAAAAAGTAAGTGGGATTTTATGCAATAATTTCCAAAGTACATGGACATAGGAAAGGAAGCAAAATCAAATTACATCATTAGACCCAATTGTAATGATTGCAAACATAGGGTGACAAGCCATAATAAAGCACTTGTAAGCTTATAAAATTGTAGTAGCAAAGAACAACCGATTATTGAACCATAAATAAGCATGTGAAAATCTAACAACTACAAAATAAAAATACAAATATATATTAAAAAGAACTACAAAACGAAAATATAGATAAGTACTCAAAATTAAATAGATGATTTTAAATTGTCAAAATAATATGATTAATCGAGAAAATGTAGATATATTTTTTGGTGACTAAAATAATAACAAGAAACATATGGCATTAGAACCCAAAAAAAAAATATGGAATTGCTTTGATTTGTAAAATATGCATTAGAAAATTAAAAACTAAAAATAAAGTTAAAGCCAAAAGAAACATACCTAGATAGCATGACTGAGGTTTGAGAGTTGGGATAACAAGAAATGGTTTGGTGCATAGAAGAAGAACAAAACTTGGATGTAAGAGGAAAGGAAGTGAAGTGAGAGAAAGAGAGTGTTAGGGTTTGAGAAAGTGTGAGCTCTCAAGAGTATAAATAGAAGAAATAGTTAAAAGAAAAAATTAATGAGGTATCTACAATCACGTACCGAAAATATATTTACTCTTTTATCTTGCAAGCATGGATATAATTACATAAATACTTGTACTTTTTTTAAAAAATATTTTATGTACGTATATTGTTACTCTATTTAAAATGAATGGGGAAGTTGGCAGCGAAGTTGGAGATAATTACGATATTGCACTTTTGAGTTTTGACTCATTTTTTAAGACTAAAGGGTGGAAAGTGAGGAATGCCGGGACAGGTGTTGGGAAAAAGGTTTATATTTTGTCGGAAATTTTATGAAAATGCTTTTTTGACTGGCTAAGTGGGATCAAAAGTTTTAAAAAAATATTAGAGTGGGATGAGATTATCTTGGGCTTGTAATCTATTTTTTCAAATTGGAAATCCCGAAATTGATTATCTTTTTTTATATATTATATAATTCAATAGAACACGAAAATCTTTCCAATTATAGATTGATCTACTTACCGACTGAAACGGTTTATTTTTAAACAATAGTTATTTGCCATGTATTTATTGTATCGTGCATACCCACCATAGGCCTTCTTATAATTCCGGTGCAAATTATTTTTAGTTTTTAAATTTATACAAATCACTGATAAATTTAAATTTAATTATGGATATCTTATTGAAATTTATACTCAAGAAATTTATACCAATCACTGATAAATTTAAATTTATACTCAAGAAATTGCAAAATTAGTAGGAAACTCTCAAACAGAAGATTGAAAAAAAAAAACCCCTTAAAACAGTAACTTTGTGCAACCTTTTTACTTACCGTATCATGTGACCATTGGAACATTTCTTTGATAGAATGAAACTGCTCTTGAAATCATGTCTTAAAAGTTTATTTCAAGTTTGTTAATAAATTGAACGAGACTTCTTTTGACTTTCCAAGAAACTATAAATCATATTTTCCCTTATCATTTTGCTCATCCTTAGGCCGTGTTTTAGCTCAAAATTTCAATTTGTGTCCAGTTCCAAACAAAAAAACTCAATTACTGTGGCCTAATTTTGGAATGCTGATATTTTTAAAATTCGTTTCTTAAGTTGTTTTTGAAAATTAATTCTAAAACCGGATATAATACTAATATTTGGTAAATAAATTTAAAATGTTGTTTTGACAAATAATGTAGCGTTTAACAAAGTGATGCTTTTATTATAAAAGGATAATAATAGTTATGTATAGGGAATGTAAAAAAAATAGTTGAGTTTATTATTGTAATTAATGGAAAAAAAATAGAAATATTTTTCAAAGTATCCTTAAGGTTGCTTCCAAAAATACTCTTAAAAAAATAAAAATATATTATTAAAAACAAATACTTCAGAATTGATCAAACACTAAAGACTACAATTAAAAAAAAAACAGAAGCAGATAATCAAAAATAATTTCAATCCTATCTATTTCAAAAAATAAAACCTTCTTGATTTGATGGTTGTCGGTCACAATTAACATAATTCACTTCGGTGAGTGTGAAATTTAATCAAAATTGTACATCTATTAATATTTGTTGAGCGTCACATGTTGCGATGCATGATAGGTAATAAGCCCCTCTAATTTCTAATCATATCTCTAAATTTCTTATAACTTTACTAAAAAAAATTTAAATTTTCAATTATCTCACCAAAAGTTCCTTTATAACTATCTCCCCTATTTTTACTTGTCATATTTTCTCAATAATAATAAATTTGAATAAGAGATGATCCATTACATTTGAAGGCTCGTATTAACATTTTAATTTACTTTCAATTCGGTCTAAGCGTCACTTTGAGTTTGAGTTTTGTAAGACCCAATAAATTAATATTAGTAGTTTCAACAACTAATAATTCATTAGTTGACATAATAAGATTAAGTTTGTATTTGGTTGAGTTGTTCATCTATTTCTTTCTTTATTCCACCCATTTCACTTATTCAATCATATACAATGAACAAATTTTAAGTAAAGAGAGAGGTGAGAGAATGTGCTAATTATCTTGATCAAGATTTGATTATTCCGGGAGCAAACGAAAGTGGAAAGGAGCACTAATTTCGTTTTCTTCCTTCTCAATTTGTTCTCGTCATTTTGACGTAAGTATTGCTACCATTTTATCGTGAAATTCTAGTAGTATGACATGTGAATCATTCCGTTTATGTTTGGGGATTTGTTTGTTGATTCCAATTTTGTTTTCTTGTGATTTGTAGCTTCTTTTTCGTTTAGGAATCGAGTTCCGGATAGCTAATTCCGGTGACTTTTCTGAAACTTTTGAGCTATCATTTCATCGTCAGATTAAGTACGCTCCAGAATTTGAATAATATACTATTGAATTAATGTTAATGTTAGTTTTGAGGTTGTTAAAACCGATTAAAAACTTATATGAAATCGAAATTGAATTTATGTCTTCTCTAAAAATCGGGTACAATTTGAGTATTTCGGCCACTGATTTGACCTATCTACGGTTCAAAGTAAATTTTTCTCAAAACATAAAAATTTTAGATAATTGAGATATTTTTCTAACTATAAAATCTGGGCTTAAAAGGAGTTATGGTTTGAGAAATATAGTCAAAATACCTAGCTATTGTTAGTCTATTATTGCTGCAACCTGAATACTTTGAGCTCTATTTTAACTCCTCTATGATTTGTATTAATTTTTTCTCAAACCATAAAAGTTGTAGATAAATGAAATACTCTTCTAACTGTAGATTTTGGGCTCAAATTGAATTATGGTTTATGTAATATGGGCAAATTACCAAACTGTCAACCCTTGGACAAATTTGAAAACTTATTTCAAAATAATATAAAATTGATTAGAAATCATGAAATAGACATAAATTTTAGTCTAAATAGACATGATAATGTTGTGGAATTATTGAATATAAATATATTGTTGAAAGGTAGCTTACTTAATCATAAAATTGAATTAGGTTATAAATTGATTGAAATTTGAACTCGTTATGGACTTAAACTGATATAGTAGGCTTATGGATGTCTGAGGACCATAATCTAGTCAGTAGTCATTTTATTCTTGGATGCCCGATGACCAAGAATTCACTTTGTTGTTTAGACCTTGAATGCCCGATGACCAATGTATAGATTTTGGATGCCCGGGGAACAAACTCTAGCTGTGAGAGTAACAGAAACACTCTACGATCACTTTACACGTAAAGTTAGGGAGAGCCCGACGGATTCCTTTTAGTAGTCATTTATTTTTTATTGATTCATGTATTATACTTCATTTATATACATGTTTAGTTTATATTAGTTTCATCGGCATGATTTATATTTCTATTTCGATAGATCGTTTATTGTACAATTATTAGTTTGTTAGATTGGATACACATTTCTGATCTTTTCTGCTTGATTGTTTCTCCACTTTCTTTTGCATGAAAACACTAAGCAGAATCGAAAGCTAAAAAACAAGAACCTTGAATTAGGACAAGTTGAAGTTCATTCGAGAATATTCACAACACAATTATCTTTAAGTTGTTGCATTTATATTTTCGTTCCTAAACATTTATATTTGTATTCGTATTCATATGTTGTACAACCATAAAGATTTTGTATGGCATTTAGTTGTAATTATGTATTCCAGACTGATATGTGGAACTTGTTGTATGACATCAATTATATATCAAAGAAAAGAGATTTAATATATACTAATAATAGCCTCACTACCTAAAGGGTTTAGCCTTTCTATGTGGATATGAGGTTCAAATGTGTATATTAGTCCATTGTGTGCATGTGTAAGGCCTACCCCCAATCATATAAAGCTCCTTAATAATTGGTATCAGAACTGAAGTTAATGATCCTAGCAGAGGCTTTCTATACAAAGGCATTGATGGTTGTATGACAAGGAGTTGAAGCTATGGGCGCATAAATGGCAATAGGGCCGAAGGTACTGTCGGAGTCATGCGGAAAGATGATTGGAGTAATTGTTGGAGTTACGTGGGATCACTATCTAATGGGCTTAATTTTTTAGATTGGTATGAATTTTAAAGGTTTATATTAGTTTATTGTGTAAGTTTTGCCTCAATAGTGTAAAATTTCCTAAAATCAAGTTCATACAATTTTTGGAAGGTTGTTAGCTAGCTAGCTAGTTAGCGAGTACAACTTAGATTCTTCTTGGCATCTTAAATAATATACTAAGGACAAACTAAGGACGTTACATAATTAACTTTCAAAAAAAGGAACTTACATAATCTACATCTCTTATCATTTAGAAATAAGTTGGTCTCAAGTTTTGTTGCAATGAGTTGTCAATAGTAGTTTGTAGTAATAATGTTTGTGAGACAAAATTATGACTTGGATTCATCAAGTTAGTGATATTGTACAACTTAATTTCAAGTTGCTTTAAAAGTAATTTTGGGCTTTAAGAGATGGCTACTTGGTACAACAGTGATTAGTCTTCATGCATAAAGAAAAAGTAGAAAACATTGTTGATTGAAAAAGACAAAAGAAAGAAAAAGAAACCCTTTTGTTTGTATTCTTTCTAGTTTTTAGATTCTTATTGTGTGTGTATGAGAGAGGGGGAGAGAGAGAGAGAGGGAGAGAGAGAGAGAGAGAGAGAGAGAATATAGCTTTAGAAAAAATGTAAAGTACAAAGTGAGGCAAAGAGGAATGAGGGAGACATGTGAGTGAGGCAAAACGAATTATAAAACATAGCGTGCGTTTTATAAAGTATTTTTTTAAATAAATTATTTGTTAATAAATAACACTGTATTTGCAAATATAAACTTGTCATGACTACATCAGGGGTTTAAATAGAAGATTATTTATCATGACTATGCACTAGCGGCTTAAATGGAAAAATAAATTAAAAAACTAAGCATAACTAGTATACGAAAATTATGTAAGGGTTCGAGATATCTTAATCGGATTATTTAGGTTATAAAAATGTAACCCTAGCTAAGTCTTTCCACAAATGTAAGATATAAAAACTGGCAACACTTACACAAATAAATAATTGAAATTATTTTCTTTTCAAACTTTCAACTGGAATCTTTGTTGAACCAAGTTTTTAAAACTGGGCTATTTTTGCCGTGACCAAAACTGTTAAAGGACTGTTATACGGATTGTATGAAAATAAGACGTAACGGCTACTACGAAAGCTATATCGGCAGTCAGGACACCACATCGGATTATGGGCCGTTACTATTACTACAGTAAAAAAACCAAATAAATGAAAATAATAAATATGCGTTAAATCATTGAAAAATTAAAACTTCTTCTAGAACCTGACATGAAAGCCATGGAAAAAATTCTATTAAACTATTAAGAATAAAACTCTAATGATTTAGATGAGTCTAATAAAGTTGAAAATATTTTGTAGCTCCGATTTTTGTAAAAAGTTTATTCGATGAGTGCTGGAATGGCTTGCTGAAAATCTAAAACAAGGCTAATATGGTTGATTTATTTTAGTTTCAAATTTTTTTTAATAATGTATGATAATTTCGAAGTGGTAAAAGAAATAGAGTAGGAATGAATGACGAAAAAAAAAAGGAATTTTATTACTCAATCCAAATTCTTCTATTACGATTATGGAATGGTTTACTGGTGCTAACATAACTTCGAACTAGTTTAATACTATTATTGATATTAAATTACGCCTACTCCTAAATAAAGACCGTGTTGGAAGTGTTCGATTAGATCTGTTCTTCTGTGTTGTTCCTTGGGATTTATAGAATCAGCCACACAACTGTTTCTAACGGTTCTTTTTTATTAAGCACATGATTTAATCTAACAGTAGCAAATTGAATCCTCATCTAACTATTTTTCCGCTTCTTATATGAATGGGACACTTGCCCTATTCTGCCCACATGTTGGCACTTTTATTGCCACGTTATTATTTACTTACCAGTATTTTATACCGGGTACCATTTTATAATGTTTGGTTCTAATTAACCTTCTAACAAATAGATTCAAACAGATTCCAATTCATTCATAAATGAGTCATCCGTTGTGATTTAATTAATTTAATAAAAAAATTTACTTCCCGCTTCTTTATTCATGGGATAAACCTCTTTATTGAGTTAAATTGCTAATTTAATTTTTATTCATGTTATAATTATTAATCAATCTTGATTAGGCTTAATTAATTTATACAACCTTAGAATTAATTGAAGTTCTTGTTTGAACTTCTAATCAATAATTGATCCTTTTATTTAGGCATAATCAATTGAAAAGTAATGTATAAACTTTAATTAACTAAAAGACGCTAATAATCATTAAAATAATTAAAATCTCTATTTAGATTTTTAATTATTAATCAATCAATCATTTGGCATAGGCTTAATTAATTAAAAAATAGTGTAACCCCAATACCCGAAACCGTTGCACTACAACCGTTACCAGTTTAAACAATTTTTCTATTATTCGAAAACTTAAAATAAATAAAGGAGATTAAACAAAAGAAATGATCAAAAAGTGGGAGGCCTTTAGTATATACTAATGATCGTGCGCCCTATAAAAATAAATCTCTTTCTCGAAGGAATATACAGAGTTTGTGTAGTCTTTGTCACACTCCGGCATGCTTTTCTCTCTCCATTTTCTAGGGTTTCTCTCTCTCTCAACGCACGCCCATCCCTAACACCACTTCTTTTTTTCTTTTCATAGTTTAATTCAATTATTCTTTTTTCATTTGACCATTAACTTTTTCTTTTTTGGCTGTTTCTCGTTTGCATTTTGTTACATTTAGCATGAGTTTGTTATTGTTTCTTTAGCAAATTTCCGTTACAAGACTCAATCATTGTCACGTATTTTTTATAAGATTAATATAGACCGATAATTAAGTTGGTTTCAAAAATACAAAAATGGCATTGGTTTTTCCTGGATGATTTTTATGAGCGGTTTTTATTGTAATTGATACATGATATTTGCGTATCGAAACAAGAATATCATTTTTTTTTATTCTATCATTTTCCTTTTTTACGAGGGCTTTTAAAAACATCTTATGAGTTGCTTTTAAAAACTTCTTCTGCCTTTTGTATTAATAATTATTGATATAATCTCGAAAATATTAATGATGGGAGAGATGAAGAATATATGTCTTGCCAAATGTGGATTTGGTCATGCGCACTTGTGGGGAATATTATCAACCCACTACTATACGCACTCATTGTAAAGGCACCATTAAGAAAATTTAGAGGACCCTTCTATATTTGACAAGATAAAACATTGACGTTATTTTTACATAAGTGAGATGTGATAATTCACCCAAATTTAAGATGGACACTATTTTGATTGACATTCTTCGAGAAGCAGTAATTAATATAATACATTTCTTCCTAAAAATTTAAGTTTATATATCAAATGAATGTATGTTTTTCCATATGGTATCGGAGGAGGTTCATGTAATAAGTATTATGATATACCTTTTCCAAATAGGTTAAAATTTTAGTAAAATTGTCGCACCATAATAGATATAAGATATTATTGTTTATGTTTTCCGTCAGGGATCGAGTGAAGGGTTTGCTAGGAGGGTTTCAAGACTCCATTTCTAAAAATTTGATATCTTACATTTTAGTATTTTTTTAAATATATATATATACATAATAAATTTTACGACATTCTACCTCCGCTCCTCTCCACCGATTTTTTTTACGTGTTTCATAATAATTTCTACGACGTGCTATAACCCCTTTTCCATTTATGATTCCTAGCTCAACCCCTGTTTCCGTCTCAATATGCCAACTATAACACTTGCGATTAAGAAAATTTTCCTGCACAAGGACAAATTCGATTCGCTTCTAATCTCTCATTTTTTCTTCTTTTATGGAATGTTCTTTTCTCGTTTCTTCCATCAGTGAGTTTGTGCTTGTAGAAGATAAAGAAACCATCTCATTGCAATGATCCCATTGGTAGTATTGTTAGAATTACACTAAGATACATGTTTGTTTTGAATTTAGTATTTTAATAATAAAAAATTATTTCATTTTAATGAGAATTTGTATGAGTAATAATTACTTATCAATATGTATAAATAAATGTGTCTCATATTCTATATAATAGATGATCTAGTGTGTTGTAGAGTATGACTTATACACAAAAGATTATATTATTTGTTCTTATAAAATATAAGTTTTATATTTATAATTTTAGATGAAAATTGACACACTATCGATAAAATTGTAGTACATGATTTTAGTAGGTTTGTCTTTACTATAATGGATGATATAATTCCAACTTCTTGTACTAATACGTTTTGTATGTATTAAATAGGATTATGTTGAGATAATTTTTTTAATACTGATAATGTAAGACAATTAATGCCTCGTGATCATGGATAATATTTATATTCTTAATCTTAAAATTATTAATTAGACATATATGGAAAATATTTGTCATTTTGATTCAAAAAAAGAGTGAGATTCATTATAAGTTAATAAAATTGGTGAGTTATATGATAACATTATTCATATGGTGTTTATTATAAATTGACAGAATCCTAGTCCTGAATTGATGATGTCTCCTTATGAAAGCTTATAAGTTTTGATTGTATCAAAAAATGCAGACGGATTTTGTAATTCAATACTTTAAATAAATTAAGTAGAAGGTCTAAAGGAATTTTATATGCTAATTAAATTAGATTGTCAGAAATTCTATTAATTAGAAAATCTCCTTATGTATATAAAAGTTGTCCCCTGCAACTATTTTGACTCTAATCGCAATATTTGTGCGCACAATTACTTGTCATGTATCTATAAAATTAGAATTTAAAATAATAAAACTTATTATAATAGAAATTATTGAGATTATATAATATATATCAACTTAATATAATATAAATTTTACACATATATGTCAACTTACCATAATAGAAATTCATAAAATTAAATTTCATATAAGATCATGCATAGTTCTAAATATATATATCTGTATAATTATAAAATAACTTATCATAATAAAAATTACTGAAATTATATTCAAAGAATTAAACTTTTAGTAAATAAATATTTTTATGAATTGATTTCTACTAATATAAGATTCTCCATAAAATTTATACAATTGTCCCAATCAACATTAATTTTTTAAAATATTTTCTATAGTAAGATTTTCACATATCTAAATTAACCTAAATAGATATTAATTTTTTGTAAAAATATTATCATAATGTAAATTCTATTAATCAATATTTTATAAATTTAGAAATAACTAAAAAAGAATAAGCAATACAAAAAGATGTCATGTAAAAAAAATTATTAAAACTAATTTAATAAAGTAATTAAAATTAATATGATATACAAAAGAAAATAATTCACACAAACCGCACATAGTGCGGACTAAACTCTAGCATCTATAATTTTAATTTGGGAGTTTATTACACATTAATGATATAGAATCTAATTATAAATTCGTAATATTGGGAGAGAGTTTAATTATAATGATTTATGTGGATAAGGATTATCTCGCTAGATGAGATTGAGTTCGAAAATCTGCATAGAATAACTCTTTCAATATTTTATCATCGGGTAGCCTATTAAAATAGGTTATATGGACAAAAAAGAGACACACGAAATTCTCAATCAGTTATAGAGAGAGAAAATATCCATTCTCTATAGACGTAGATAACCCATCCTTGCTATTGGAGCAAGACGTTTTAATGGAAATATAAGAGAAGATTTGGAATTGTATTAACATTTTTTCTACGGGCTATTCTTGCTTAGGAAAAAAATAATTTGAGATTTATACACACAAATCTCAAAGGTATGGGTTTTATTCATTAGAGTAAAGTATGATCAATTTTTTTAATGTGTACGTTTTAGATAATGACATATCTATTATAATTATTAGCTACTTTCTTACTGCGTACTCATCAAGTGTAACCTGTTGGTATGTTATTTATATATCTCGTGTCCTCTCCCAATACCTATAATTTTCTTCTTCTTTTTTCTTTTTTTTTGGGGGGTTGTTTTTTACACTCATATAGCTAATATGATCATCATAATAAGTGTCAAAATGTTAGCAAATTATGTGGCTGGAATGTAATCAATCATAGAATTATGATTTTTTTCATAAGTATATATAACTTTGATTATCGCCAAACCATGTTTTGAAGGAATATCATGATCTAGTAATGAAGTTACGAGAATATGCTCAATTTTAGGTAAGTTGCTCGAGCTGTAGCCACGAGTGCTACAGACGGTCTAACGAGAACGCAACCTCTGCGTGACAAACTATTCAAGAGTCACTTGGGCTTCCTCTACTTGCTCTTGGAAGAGCAAAACTCTCTGTCAAGGGAATTTCGAGATTAATTTAGAAAGAAAACTAGTTGAGGTGCAAAAGAAATTGTTTCTTTCAAAAAAAGTTGATTTAGATTTTATTCTTTGATTACTATGTTGTGTGCCATCACAGTAATTTCTTATGTCTTGTTGACACTGAAAACATTCTGTACCATGACCACTTTTTCCACAGTGGAGTATTTATTTATTTTATGTTAAATCAGTAGTGGAGTATTTTCTAAATGTGCATATACATGATTAGAATCTTTACTAAATTAATACATTCACATGAAAGTGGGTCTCCTGGCCGGCGCATCAAGTCATACCCAAAAAACTATTAAATAAAGTTTTTTTATTTAATTTCAATCACTAATT
>MKEJ01105069.1:0-14549 GCA_001753735.1 Embelia ribes
AGTAAAAAATTTGGATAAATATAATATTGCTCGTGCGGATAATGATACGGTGATAAGTGATATATGATCCATCCACGTTTTCTTTCTCCCTCTTTCTGTTCTCGCTCTATCTTTTAGTGATCATTTTATCTCCTCCTCATCTTTCTCATCTTAATTTTATGTTTTCATCTATTTTCATTTAAACATCTTATTCACAGGCCACATCTAAGTGCGTCGAATTGCTCTATGTTTCAACAATTTTAATATTTATAAATTCTAATTTTTTGTTAAAGTAATAATAATAAAATATTACTTATTTTATTTATGGGTTAATTTCATGTTTGTGATTTTTCAACGATATGGTTCTTAATATTAATTTTAAATATAATTTTATTATAAGTGAGAATGAAAAGGAATAAGTATACAAAACGGAGTTAAGATTTATAGCTAATTTGTGAAACTTGAGTTAAGTACGTCATTGTGATATTATTGATGTTACTATTACTACTCTTATTATTGTCTCAATCAATTCTACCTTTTTTTGAAATTGAGAATGTGCATAATGTGGCTTTTT
Source organism: Embelia ribes (assembly GCA_001753735.1). NCBI lineage: Eukaryota > Viridiplantae > Streptophyta > Magnoliopsida > Ericales > Primulaceae > Embelia > Embelia ribes. The sequence goes on from MKEJ01105069.1 coordinate 554, forward strand.
GACAATGATAGACATTTGATTTATGTCTCTTATAAAAGTCATGATTAAAATTTTTCTAGTTAACCTCCCACCCCACCCCCCAAATTTATGGGGGGCAAGAAGATTTGTTTGTGATTAACAATTTAGCATTATGGGTCATTTTCAAACTTTGAGCATTTTAGTGACCATAAATCAATTTAATTATTGATTCATATCATTTTTTAACTGTCGCGACTAAAATTTCTTATTGGTGCTATTCGGTCGCATCTAAACAATACCCTGATGTTAAATTTTTTCGTGCTGATTGAAATTCACTTAACAAGAAACTCAAAACTTTTTCGCATCATGTAAGCAATCCCTTTAAGTTAAACTCAAATTAACATTTAATGATGGATACCTAAACAAAGAATTGAGAGAGTGCCCCCCCTAAACATTTTTCTTAATTTGCTCTCCTTTCTTGATAATCGGTATAGGAATGAGATATTATGAACAACTTAGTGTACAAAGAATCAGATATTATGGATAACTTGTGACACAAACTTCCTACATTTCAGGGTGGAATAATCATGTATAAGTCACCTTACAGAGATAAATATCTTTCATGATCAAGAAAAAATGTGACATTACAATCCCGTCATGGGAGAGGATGAAAATTATGTTCTTGCTCGTTAATTACAAAGACGAAATGAGCTAAGTTGAGCGTTTTCCTCTTTATAATTAACTATATCCATTTTCATGTATTTTAAAGACCGATTATTTACCATTTTAAACACCCATATATCATAATCACAAACCACTTAGTCTCGTCGTCATTGCTCGTATAACTTATCCCAAATCATTAGGGACAATCGTAAAAGTCGAGTCACGACATTCACTCGAATTCACCCCTTACTACAATTATCAACCATACCAAAGAGGCTTAACCATACAAAAAACAAAGCAACCTCTTTAGGTCTAGGCCTCTAATTTCGGAATCTCCTTAATTATATCATAAAAAAATGGCATGTATATTTTAAGGAAAATTTAAATATACAAGACTAAGGCCTCTAATTTTGAAAAATGAAATGAAAAATAAAAGATATTATTAATCCACTTTATTACACATATATCCAGACAAAAGAAAAGTTAATAAATACTTATTTAATTAAACAAGGAAATACATATATTAAATATTATGAATAGAGAGAATATTGTTTTATACTTATTACTTTGGAATATTTTCCTAATCTTAATCTTTGTTTTTCCCTTTTTAGGCCTCAATATTGAAAAATAACAAAAAAATAACTTTCAATGTTGAAAAAAAAAACCATAAGCCATTTAGCTTCTTATATTTATCTGACTACTCTATAAAAAATACCAACTCCATAAAATGTTTCATATATTTTTTATTCAAAGTTTTCCCATCTTGTTTTTTTATAACAAAAATCATTATTCCCAAAATGGTAAGTTAATTATTTTTAACTTGTAAATTTTTTGTCAAGAAATAATACTGTATCTTTAAATATTTGAATTGATATTAAAAAAATAAAACTTAAGCAATTTTTTAAAATAAAATTATCAAAAGTTAAGAAATTATAATTTACAATTGTATACATATCTACCAATCTTAATAAAATATTTAAATATCATATTAATTCTTAAGATTACAAATTAGTGTTGCAAGTTCACTCAGGTACCTCGAAATTTCTATATGATGTATACTTAAAATCCTGATAAATAATAACTACAATAGTTTTATATTTTTATTAAAAATCATTTGAAATATTTTTTAATCTTTGCTCTTATGTTAGTCTATAATATTTTGTTAGATAATAAATTTGTGAACCATGTATAAAGTACGTGTGCGTTTGCTTAGTTTTAAAAGGAGACATACTCAATTACATGAAAAATTAGATTTTTTTTTCAAACATATTTATTGCTTATAGAATTTTGTTTACGATACCAGTAATAGCAGCTATTAATGTCTGGTGAAATGATTTTTTCAAAATTAATATTGATTAATATATATCTAAGATTAACTATGTCACAATAAAGGTTGAGCAGCTTGACAATTATATTGATTTAAAAAGATATGTTATAAAATTTTGAGCATAATGATCTAAAAATGCTTTTTGGTCTCAAAAGGCAAGAAATATTTATTTTAAATAAAAACAATTATTTCTATTTACTATAATAAAAGTACACATTTAGCTCTCTCGCTTTGTCCCTTTAAAAGTCTAGAGACGGCCTTGAACCTTACCCTCGGTGCCACGCATCCCTTACCCTTGGCACATGCACTCCCGATCCTTGGTCTCTATTCAGGAATTTAAACTCTCTAATTGCCTTCTTTAGTAGTTTAATATAAGGATTATAATTTTACTACTAATCAAGTTGCATTAACCCGTATAGCTTAGGATTCGAACTTAGTTGTGACATAACGGGAATAAGTTTGAGTTAATTGTAGCCTTAAAAAGCAATAGAGCAAGGTACGAGATTACAAAAATCTCAACTAGTTTTGATTGCAAAATAATTTCAAAATTTCAAGTTCTTAGATAATTATTAGTTGTAGTTTTACAAATTCATACTCACCTAGATTATATGATATTATAGTTATTTGAATTTTTTTTCCAAAAAATAATAAAATTGTTGGACGTGAAATAAGACTGTGTTGAAGGTCAATAAAAGGAAGAAAAATCACATCACCATGATGGAGAACAAATGATGAAAATTGTACTAGTAAATAGTGGATTTTGAGCTTTTTGCTGTAAGACCACCCTACAAATTAATGGTAAAAAAGAAAAAGTTAAAACCATTGTTTTGCGTGAAAAAGTCACTACTCAAGCATCCAAAGAAGGGTCGCTTTCCTTTTACCAATTAATAAAAATTTCCAAAATTAATTTTGTTTTCAATTATTTGTTTCCAAATAAGAGTTAAATACACTGCCGGTACCCATTGTTTCATCAACAATTCTATTTGGTCCTCAGTTTAAAACTGAATCATTTGTCTCCCAACAGTTTGAGCAAGTGATATGATTGGTTCTCTTTATGGTCACAAAATTATTTAAATGACAAAAATCATATCAAGTGCCCTATGTTTGAATTTTCATGTATAAATTAGCCTTTTACGATTATACTTTGAGCAATTTAGGTTCTTTATTATGAGAAAATTAAAACTAGGGAAGTGTTCACATATGTAACTTTTCTCAAAATTTTGGGATGAAACTACAGAGAGCAAATAGAATTTTAGTTAAAAATATATGGAAACACTAGTATTATTCACCCTTAAATTATATATATATATATATATGGCCTACATTTCTTTTTCCTCTGAAAGGCTAAGTGGCCATAAAAGGTTTGTATTCGTCCTCATGTGCCTTGGCATTCAGTACTTTTCTATCTTTCTACTTAATGTTTGTTGTACATTTGTATTTGTTTGCTCATGCATGGAAGTTGGAACTATTGAGCAATTTGTTTTGCTCTTTTGTCTTTTTTTGTGTGTGGAAAATATTGATTCTTGACGATATTCAAATATTATATATTATATTATTATTATCCAGACAATAAAAGATTAGGGAAAATGCGAATATAACACTGTACTACCGTCTTTGTCCTCAATTTCTGTTCAAATTATATATTAATTTGAACAAGTTCGCTCATGGTATTCACGTGACATTAAATATAATTTAATCTCGCATTAACTTTTTACATCTTCTAAGACTCATGAGATACTATACTAATAAGACAAGCTTAGTATAATATACTTTTCAGTTATATATATATATATATATACACACATATATATACATGTGTGTGCGTCACTTGTTGGTTGGTTTAAATTCATATCCTTGTTAAAGTTACATGAGTAAGATAAGCGAGTATTTTTTAATAGTAATTTTGACGGGGATAAGAGTTTGTGGTGGTGAATTAAAAAATGGATAATAAAGGTGATTAATTACAAACAATTTAATATTAATAATGTGTATTTGAAAATAATTATATCACTTATTATAGCAAGGAAAGTGACCCATGTGCTGAAAGGGAAGAAAAAGAAAATTAAATCTATCTTTTAAAGAACCGAGGTAGTTGTCCTACCAAATGAAATAAGTCCTAGAATACTTTCACTGACCAACCATCTTACTATTATTCGTTTTAAATTTAGGGGACTAATGCAAATATTTCTTTATTCATTTGTTGAGCGGGACATCATTTTCATTCGAGGAGAGTGGGGGACAAAACTCAACAAAAACGGAAATGGGTAATTGAATAATAAAATGGGGTCTTTTCAAAATAATAATAATTATTATTAAATAATTAAATGGGTGTTGATAGGCTCTAAACAAATATGAGGTCCAAATGATTATCAATAATCAGGGGTTGTGATTTCTAAATAATATATATATTTGAAAATTTCCGTTCATATCCACTATGCTCCTCATGTTGAAAAAAAAAAAAAAAAAAACTAGAACTACTGGAACAAAAACTTAATCGCCAATTTGAAAACTTTTAGTTCCGCCACTACACAGAACACACAATGTGATTGCTATAAAATTGTTTGTCTAATATCTGATCCAATCGGGTCTAGTTGTGGTTTTAAACATATGAAAGTGATTTCTTACACCATAATAATCCCATGCAGAGCTTCACTTTAAACTGAGTAAAGCAAAGGTAATACAAACATATGCATGTATATATATATGCATGACATTGACATATTACTTTGAATAAAGAAGACAAGCAAACCTTTTTCTTCTTTCCAAGTGACAGGACCGCTAGAGCCTGTTATAGTGGTCTTTCTTTTGTAAATTTGATTTGATTCTTACCTACTAAGTAATGATAAGAGAGAGCCCATACACGGTTGAGTCTTCTCGCAAAAGTTTCTCCTAAAGCTACAAAACTCTAAAGGTATAAATGTCTAATTATAAGGAAAACACGATGTTAAATTTGATCAATGCAACTCATCATGCAATTATGGGCACTAATGTGAGAGACATCCTATGGAATGGGACGAGGAAGAAAAATTATTAGCTATTGATTTCTGTACATTATAGAGTTTGAAAAGTACAAATATTATGTGTTTTCGTGGCCTCCTAATTCCTAACTTTGTTCTCACAAGCTTGCTCAATCATGTAATTATAGACGAACCAAATTATGATTTCGTCGTGCCTATCTAAAAACAGTTCCTTCAATGCAACAACAAAAAAATGTATATAAATTTCGTAAGAGTTGGTAATTTTTGGTAATCCGCCATTATGTGCTCATGCAACAATTCTAAAGTAATTTTCCACATCATAAAGCATTAACATTAAAAAATTTTACATTACAAAAAACAAATATCTACAGGTGTGATCTCATCATCTACTATCTAGCTTAAAAGTACTCATGTCCCGTATGAAATATAAATGTTAGACAGTTATAAAATGTTGCCTAAGTTTCGACTCCCAGTCTCCAACCAAGTTTCATTTGTTAAATATTACATTAACTGAACATGCAATGAACCTATACAGAAGAAGAGAAAAGACATGCTGCAAAAATTTACACACATTCTATCAAAATAAAAATCATGGATTGCTAAATTTGTAGATATAAAATAGCCGATGCATGAGTTTAGTTTGGGCTCATATAGTTGGCTTGGTTCAGACTTTCTCCATTAAAATGAGTTGATTGTAATTAGGAAAACAAGTCTTGTTTTTCAGAATGGTACCAGACCAAAATTGTCCTTTTAAAAATAGAATTTAAAGTTAAGATTCATAGTTAAATACTACATATTTACATTCACCTAAAACAATTAAAAGTGTTTTTGGAGCATGTAGATTTTTGTCCAAGTTCTTAGGAAAAAAACTTCCCATGAACTTATAATATATATATATGTCAAGATCTACCGAGCTATACCCACATGGTCGCATTGACTGGTCGAGTCTCAGCCTGGAATATTTGAACCTTCCATGATAGTTCAATTCCATGTCAAAGCAGCAATTTCGATGATCTACTGCATCTTCAAGAATGACACCTCAAGCCTATATATGGCCTCCAAAAGGCAGGTTTCACTGCACAAGGACGAATGTCCTAAAACCCAAAAAAGGCATTCATAATATGAGTAAGCCACGCATAATGTGCTGTAGTCATAAAACCAGGGTATTCCAGTTTGGGAAAGATGCTTGAAACCTCGACCTTCCATATGGAAGTGCAAAAGCCATTGCCCAGTTTGAGCAAGTAATTAGATGAGAAAATGAGAAAGCAAAGCAACCGCTTCGCTAGTAGCATACCTGTCTGTATATATGTATTTTCGCAAAGTCAATGCTCAAGGCAAGTGCACGTGATATATTCCTCCTCGGGATGCAAGCCAAGCTCCCGAACTGTGATCCAGATCATAGACAGGACCTGATGGAAACTCGAATACATAACAGCATAATCATTATGAAACAAAACAAAAGCAGATAAAGTGGAAAAATAGAGGGCAAATTGGTGAAGTTAAGTACCCTTTGGCCAGCAGACAACTGAGGGGACCAAATCCGCAACTTTATTTTCATATAGCAGTTCACCAGACTTGATACTCCATAGTCGTAATTTGAAATCCTCACCACCTAAGTATAAAAGCTCAAACAATTAGAAGCTGACAATAAAAAAATGGCAAGAAATATTACGAGTCCTTGCCACCATTAACAAAATTGCAGGAAATTTTATGAACACACCTGACATGATGAATCTCTCACATGGGTCGATTCCAAGCTCTATATGAGTATGGGAATTCACATGCCCTTCATAAGATTGTACAGGGCTTCTCTGGGTAAACCGGTGATCATAAAGTCTGATCTGCAAAGAAATGAAATCTCTCAAGCATTAGCGACCCTGCAAGTGCTATTTAGACGTAAGACAGCAGTAGTGATTTGAAATTTTCATGGAATGTAAGTGAACATAATCATCCACATTGGGTGGCTAAATATTTGTTTCCATACGAGGATTACAAATTATTAATGTAAACTATTCCTTTCCAGTCCATGACGTTTAAAGTATTTGCATAGACATTTAAAATATTTGCAGCACATATAAAAAAATGTTTGAACTTTGAAGTCTATGGTTTTTGAAGTTTTTTTGGAGCACAATACAAGAGGATGTTTAGATTCTGAAGGATAACTTATACAATAAGTTTACCATTGAAGACATGTTAAGCACAAAAGTTTTGAACTTTTATTATGGATGTCCCAGTGCACAAAACTCTCGCATTGCGGAGTCTAAGACAATGTCTGAGAGAATCTCATATACGCAACCTTACCCATATTTCCATAGAAGTTATTTCCAATGGGACGACCCCATAACCCACAAGTCGCAATGGAGGCGTGCATGACCCTAACTTATAGAAATTCAAGTTAGGGCTTTAAACACTACCAATATCGATTTCAGGAGAGGTTAAACAATGAACAACTATGATAATCAGATGCCATGTAAACATCAAACCATCTCCACCAAAAGATTGAACCTTAGAGAATATTAATCAGTGGAGTTGCTGTTATTTCGTGAATGATTAGTTGTGTTCTTGGTATTCATAACAAGTCAAATTTGAAGGAAATTATAGGCAAGTAGAGACATGAGTGGAGGCTAAACAATGCCAAGCTAGGTTCTCGACTGGGCTAAGTTCCGAAGTTAGAAGAACACATGGAACCAACTCACAATATTAATTCACAGATAAACCTGAAGGTAAAGCAGCTCTTAATTAGTTTACTAATACCATCTGAAACAGATTAAAGGGAATTACTAGAGAAATTAATGGCAGAACAAGAACTTACTGATCCATCCATAGAGCTGGCCAAGAAGTACTGATCATACAACCGAAGAGATTCCAAGCTACAATTCAGAACCTTCGTGTCACAATAAGAGAATTACCAAATGCCACTTAAAACATAAGAAATTAAAATTTAGCCTAGCAATTGATCCTGCTGAGCACATACCAAGAGATAGACGAGGGCATAACAACGACTTGAGACTCAATAATATCACCTTTCAACTGGGAAAAGAAAATGAATTCAGAGCTGTCATCAATGCATAGGGTTTCATCATAGGAAACTGTTTGTGCTTTGGCGATTATTAGGAGCTCAAAACTATTTCTTGGATATTAGGGAGAATCATAGTAAGGTATATCTGGTCACTGATTGCACATACAAAAAAAAATATAATCTTCAGTTCATGATTCCTGAGCGCTTAGCAGATTATCAAACTAGACGATGCAGAAAGTCAAATTAAAGCCAGAAGAGAGTCGTCATCCCCAAATAAAGCATGATACTTATTTACTATTCCAAACATTATAAGTAACTATTCCCAATATTTTGTGTAAGACACAAGCATTTTAAATCCTGGGGTAATTCTAGGGAAATTTTACTAACATAACCATGCGCAAAGAATAAGAAATCTGTGTGCAGAGAATAAAAAATCAAATAGTACTATAAAGTACCTCGAACCATCGCTTAGTAGAATTTTGAGCAGTTCTATTTGAAGGCTTACTAGTTCCATGAGAAGGGAAAGGAATTTGGTGTCTACTGAGTCTGGTAGAAAGCCCTTCATATTTTTGGCGTGTATCGATTGTGGCAATTGCTCCATTTCTTAGACCACACAAAACATTTTTCCCCTGCAATTACTGGAGTTTATTAAATTGCAACCATTTGGAAATGGCAACCAGACAGCGTAGTGAAAGGAACAAGCATATCTAAGTTTTCAATCACGAAGCATGTTTTCCACAATATAATTCTTACGAACGGACAAACATAAAGCGTACACGACGGGTTTGAATATAAAATCTTCACAAAAGCCTGCCCCATGAGTATATCATGTTTAGCAGTCAAAGATGCAGTTTACGGAGTCGCTTGAACTGTAAATAGGAGATGTTTTAGAGTCTATAAAGCACTATCCTAACATAAGTAAATGATACAACATCATACATGTGAAAGATGTGAATATCAACTTTTAAGATTCGCATTGGACATGCGCCACTCATTGGCAACTGGGTAGCTTTCAAGCTCACAAAAGTAGCATTTTATCCCTTTAATGGAGTTTCCGAGACTCCAGCATTATGGGGCTTGAGGAGGGAAAATGTAAAAAGCAATCAGGGTCATTCTCAACTTACGAGTGAATCAATCCTTCTTAAAGAATTAGTTGTAACTATGATTAGTTTGTGGATTGTAATTTCTTAAATGCCTATAATAATAGATAAGAATTGCTCAGAGCATACGAGACCTCATGAAGAGTCCAGGTGGAAGAATGATTTCTTATTCTGTCTTTCAGGAGTGGCCTGATGCAAGACCAGCCAACCTGCTCTACGTATGATGCATACATTCAAAACCCAACAATTCATTTTTCAAGTTATGAAACTGATCATTTCCATGACATGCATAAGCATTAAATTCCTTCTGAAGTACTCAATTTTGTCAGTATGCCTGCAAGTTTCATGTACCATCAACATGTTTTCATATTCATGGGTATGCATGTACCACTCAGAGCTCACAAGGAAACACCAATGAAGTGTTAATAAAAGCAGCTTATTTCAACCTAAAAATAGCTGACAAAATGGAACAATGAGACGGTACTTGATTCCAAATTTTGGAATCATCAAATTATGCATTTAATGAAGTGCAGAGCCACATATACTACTAGCCATAATAAAGGAGATTTCATAAAGAGGTAACAGGAGCGCATACTGAGTAATCAAATTTTAGTGACAGAACATCACTTCGACAGCGAAGCACCCATGATGGCACACCAGTTTCCAGATTAACCAAGGCAGCTCCAAGATTGGTGCCTGCATCGACAGAATAAATATCATAACATAAGATACTAGAGAATCAAATCATTAAATACATCAAATAAGAGTTTCATTCCTCTCATGCCTCTGACAAAAAAGGAATCTCGGAGAAAACAAAAAACCCTAACAAGGTGTCCTTCTCAGACGGATACTCTCAAGTTTTGAACATTCTCTATTTTTTAAACAACAATAAGAGGCTTGTGTCTTATTTTCATCAAAGCAAGTGTTTGTTTCATAAATAGAGACATCATTGGGATCTTTTGCTTTTCACAGAGGTGTACATAATGATAAAAGGGAGTTTCCTCTAAGGGTCAGATAGGATGTGATTGTTTGGCTTCTCTTTTATGTTAACAAGCATTTAGGGCTACAGCTCATTAGGTTGAGTACCTACATATATTGCTTAAAAGGTTATTTTTTCTAGCAATGGTAAATAAATGGTGATAGGGGGGTGAATGAATAGAGACGCTCGTAAGCTGCTCAGCGCTCGTTAAAAGTTCGGACTCGGGCTTGGGCTCGGGCTCGGGCTCGGGCTCGGGCTCTTTTGATAAAAGAGCCAAGTAAGAGCTTGATTTTAGAGCTCGTTTGTTAAAAGGTCCTCTAAGAAGCACATACTCAGACACGGATACAGATTCAGATACGGATATAGACGCGGCAACTACCAAAAGTCTCCAGATGCGGCGAGGATTCGGCACTTTTTTATTTTTATAATGAATTCTATGAGATAAATATTAGTATGAATATATATTACCAAAATCACTAATATCCTAACGAACTGCGAATTGATACGCACGTTCAGAAATATGATACACCTTCGTACCAAATTGCCAAATTTGGTGAACCGAGGCAATTTGAGACAATTGCACTCTTAAAATTTGTTTCCAGAGAAAAATCTAATATAAAGAAGTAAAATATTGATGTTATATCTATTATTTTCAAGTTTGAAAGTATTAAATTTCATATTTCAAAACAATTACAAAAGTTAAAGTCAGGTTTAACTAGACGTTGACTTTTACAAAACTTAATATAGTGACCTCATATATGCTAAGGTAACTTATAGAAGACCATTTCTACTGTACCGCATTTTACAATATGTAGCGTATCACGTTCCCGTTTTCGTTACACGTTCCAGAATGATCCGTGTTCCAGGTAATATAGGTACGAATTAACAAATAATTAATAGATAAGTACTAACAGTGAACAATAGTATTAATTCTTGAATTTTAACAAAATACCAATGACGCAATATCATCACATTGTAATCTAGTACACTTTACTAATGAGTAACAATTATCCAAAAACCCAAAAACATATTATGCACTAAAGGACTAAACAACTATTGAATTGTGATTTGTTTAAACCACAAAAATGTATAAATGTGAAAAAAAGTAGAGACCATGAAATAAAAAAGAAAAACAAATTGATTCAGGTGTGTCCACGATGAATCCAAAATGAGTTCTTCATGTGTCAAAATTTAAATAATTACTTATTATTTTGGACTCACCACATGGTGTGTTGGACACGTATTTTAAAGTGTTCGCGGAGTATGTGAATCCGATGTGCATCGGACATGGTCACAACACCCATTTTGGAGCATCTGTGCTTCCTGGATTGATACACAGTTTGAGTTACATAAAATCGTTACGTGTATAGATATTTAACACCTTCGGTATTATCCAAACTGTGGTTATTTACATCTCTTCAACATGAGTTCCGTGAATGCTCCATTGGTTGTGGTTTTTCAGCTAATTTTTAGTTGCTATATACCATTTACAAGGATTGAAATACAATAGCTGCTAAATATACTATGAGAGCTTTGATTTTTTCTTGTATTCGAAGCAAACTTGTTTTAGGTAGGTTATGTACTGATAATCTTTTTTATACCGTTTACTTGGATTTTAGGTTGACTGATCCAGTCAAAGAAGTTATGCATGGACTAAAGTGTTACTTCGACAAAGCGTTGCCAGTTATTCTTCTATACAAAAAGGAGCGACCCCAGTATCGGGAGGCAGTTAAAGATGATGTCTCCCCATCAACAATTTATGGCGCTGAACATCTTCTTCGCCTCTTCGGTAGCTCAATTATGGAACCTCAATTATGTTTTCTTTTTCCTCTTTTCCATTTATGGGGAAATCTTATTATTTTCTTAGACATGTAGGCTGTAGCATTTCTAAATGACTTGAATTGCCCGTGTCTTTACTTTTCTCTTCTTACTTCTTAGATGCTTGATTTCAGTTTATGCGCTCATATTTTTCTTCTTGAAAATTTTCCTTTGCAGTTAAATTACCTGAATTACTGGCATATATAAACATCGAAGATGAGACAACGGTTCTTTTGCAGCAGAAGTTACTCGATTTTCTGAAGTAATTCTTCTATCTGTCTCACTGTGTTTGATGGTGGTATTGAAAACGGAAAGACTTTGTGATACCCACTTGGTGATTAGTTCCTTTTTTCTTTGCGGGTTTTAAGAATTTTCCTGGAACATCATCATGTTAGAGAAATGAGGAAAGTTGTTTTAGTAGTTCTGGAAAATCAAAATAAGATGAAAATAAAGATACTTCCACTAGTCGTCTCCAAACTAGAGGAAACGAGAACTCTAAAAACAGCTAAGAATGATGAAACTGCAACCTGGCAATGTTGTCAATCTTGCAATTATTGCATTAATGAATTATGTTTCTGTCTTTCTAAGTTTCTTCTTGTACTCTTAGCTCAAAATACGTATCTTACCACTCTTGATAATTACATAGCTATCTAGGAATATTGTTTTGGTTTCTCATGATAGAAACATCAGCTTCGTAAACAAATAATTAACGACTTTTTCTTAAAATCCATTTGAAGGCAAACATGCACCAACTAAAGGCATGAGAAATGTATAGCGTCTTATGCTTATTAGGTAGAATGCCCCATTGAGTAATATCATAAGTACGTGTTTTCCGTTATGACGAGTGCAGATATTTGCAGAAGAATCAAAGTACTTTCTTCCTTGCTTCTTATGATGTCCCTAAAGTTTCTGAAGGAAGTGGCAAGGCCAAAGATAAGTCAACACGTGATTAAGTTCGTTCCACCAATGATGACTTACACCTGCGGCAAACAGCTGAAGTGTACATTGATCACCATGTCCCCTTGCCACTGAAATTGCTTGCCTAATCTTTTTTTTCGGGATTATAGATTTTTATCCTTTTTGTAACATTAGTCATTCGTTTTTAGCTTTAGTTCAGTTAAATTGATGGGCAATTCAGCAGCGGATGGACAATTTGGTTTTCTTAACGCTTTTAGATTGCCCGCATTGTACCATTGTAGAATGATAATGCCTTGATTTACCAAAATTGGATCTGAAATTTGGAACACACTGAACAATACAGTTTCTCTAACTTATGAGTTGTAATTATAGTTACGTAGGTTGTATGGAAACGAGCATTTTTATGAACAATTGATATGTTCCTTTCTTTCCTTGTGCCATCTTTTCTGAACAATTTGCAGTTTCTATTCTTTCTTCATTATGACAAAAGTTTTATAACGAAAAATGTGTTGCACACTTTTATTGATGGACTTTGTGTGGTCGAACGGGGGCCTGGGATGCTAGACATCTGAGAGAGAAGTTTTATATTCTTACTACATACAACCTGTAGTTCTTAGGAGTGTAATGCTTGTAGATGTATATAAATACTGAAATCTTAAATTGTATAAAGACATTCGCCAGTTTAGCAGTTTGGTTTGAATGTCGATAGTTGTATGGTCATATCAAAGCTCTACCCAATTCCCTTTTATCATAGGGATGCAAGTGTTCACAAAATTCCGTATGCGTTCATTTGTAAACTAAGAGGATGATCAACAAAATAAGACTCTTTCAAATGTCAATCCAATCTAAATGGTCGTTTGATTGGTTTTATAATAAAAAAAGTAAGTACATTCAGATAGAAGAGTAACATCATGTACTTAAATTTAGTATAGTTCAGATTGCATGTCTTACATCTTGAATTGCTTGATTTCACAATTCATCTCGGACTGTACATTATAAATTGAGGCGAGCCTAAGCTAAGCTTGCAAGAATTTTCACAAATTTGAATCGAGCATGAGCACGCGGATTGAACATTAGCTCATTTACGCTTAGGCTAAAAGCACTTGCACCAGCTTATCTATACAGATTATCTATTTTACAGCAAAAAAATCATCATTTCTAATTTACAGATTATCTATTCAATTACTCCCTACAACAAATTATTTAAAATATAAATATCTAAAATACAATTTATTC
>MKEJ01105082.1:0-14035 GCA_001753735.1 Embelia ribes
GAAGAGAACCGTTGGCCGCGGTCAAACCCTGCAGTACTATTCGTTGAGTCGAACCTTGTAAGACTTCCCTGAGTTTGGTCAAAGCCTCTATTGCTACTCATAGAGTCGAACCTTGAGAAGGCATTTTTTCTAGGAGAAAAGGTATGGTCGTTCACGTTGAAAGAGTCAAATCTTGATGAGTTGTCAAAGAACAGTCCTGATGATCCCATACCATGCCTCGGTGAGGAGTAATCAGCCGTTGAAAAGGGAGTACTGGGTACAGAGTCCTCAAAAGCAAAGGCGCTCTTCTTGGGGAACATGCTTTCCATGCGTGGGGAGTCTGTTCTTCTAGGGCTATCTCCATACTCACTAGAACCGAAGAAGTGCTTCTCTCCGTGTTTCTCACGATCAGATTCCTGCAAAGAAATATATAATTTGAGGCAACTCAATACAACTCACTGAGCGAACTAATACGCATACATCAGCCTAGTGGTCCGACCATTCCCTCCCAACTTTTTTTCTTTCGGTTTTTTTTTTTCCGGAAAATGCTCCCTTCCCAATTCCTATTAGAATACCGAACTTCATCTAGAAAATATAATAGAAGCATCTCAAAATTAAGCAAATGCTATCTAACACTAAGCCTCTATTTGTTTAGGTGCAAAACAAATAACAGATTCATTGACAATGGCGCCAATGAGTACCGCACATCTCATTTAAGACGACAGAAGGACACCATTAATACTAATTTTCACATGTCAATACAGAGAGAGAGGGACAATCAATAGCCACCATTCAAGTAGCCCCAAAATTACTATCACTACCAATATCGCATCCACAAAATATAATCATAGAAGGCCTTGAATTATCTTAAAGAATCCCTTTCTAAATGACATACCACATAAGCTTATAATAATGTCAACAACCAAGTGAAACCTTGATTCATTCCATTATGAAATCTGTTTGCTATATATTCATAGTGAAATTCCTTAACCGCATGAAACGCTTATAGCAAGGTCTACTATAGAAGGGCCAGCAAACATTTCACACGTCTTGCCATCGAAACTAATTTCAGCAACAAACATGTATTCATAAAAAAGATTCACAAGAATTGAATAAATAACCATGAGGGAGTCGAGCTCACCTTTGAATTACCAGCATCAAAGCCCCAGACTGAATCTATGTCCTCGTTATTGTCAAAACTACCCCAGCCTGATTCGTCGAAACTTTATACAAGAAAATGAATCCATACAAAAGGAGTAATTAATACCCAAACAGAAGAAATTTATGGTAGCAGAAAAAGATGAGAAGAATATGCAACATACCCATGGGTTTCATCATCCGCTTGAGGGCTTCTTTTGAAATGATTATCTGAATATTCTCCCGAGGGACTTTCAAAGGCATTTCGTCCAGCCCTACTTTCTGGTGGACTTTTTCCTGATTCATCTTCACTGTGAGCATATGGGGATTCACTCTCAAACACATGTTCAACATTACCGTCAGCTTTCTCAGATATGCTGTCATTGTGCGACATTAAATCAGGGGATAAACTACCATTTTCAGAATAGTTTTCTTTCTCCACAGTGGTTGGCTTGCTTTTGGAGGATGTGAAAACATCAAACGAAAATCCTGAAAGTAAACAAATATATCATGATGAAGACAAAGTTCATGGATCAATCTGTTAAATCTCCCAGATACAGACAAGGGGCAGGTTACACTAAAACCAGGGGATCGCACAAGAGCATAGAACAAGTAGTTGAAGTTTCATGCCAAGAACAAAAGATGCTCACCCTCATCTTCAAATTTGTCCCAATCTTCGTCCCAAACAGATGATATCTCCGGTACTCCAGGATGCCATCCTAAAATTTTAAGGAAACGTCAAAATATCGAAAGGTTGGGCATAATAAAAACTGACCAAATTCAAAAGATTTACATAGAAAAATATTTCTTTACAAAAGTTAACATGCAGAATAATCCACTCTCTCTCAAGTAATAACACCACGATGATTAAGTCCTGCTTTTGATGGCTACTTGAGCACCCATAGTGCACAACAAGACAAATGACTCGGAAACAGGATGCAAGAAAAGAAAGTGTACATATAACAAACCTAAACACAGACAAAAACTCGTCTTTGGGGAAAGCGTTCCCCAATGCCAAGCTAAAAGCTCCAAAATCGACAAATTACTTCCTTGTTTATGTAAGAAAAGTGAACCAAGTTACCAGGTATTTAACCTATCCGACTATTCTATACCAGATTTTGGTTACTAAACAACATTTTCATGTTAAAATTCTGCTCTCAACAACAAAATTAAGACCAAAAAGATAGAATGGTGTAAAACAGAAGAAGAAGATCCAGTCACTGGGACCTAGATAGATAGCAATGAAGACACTATTACGCAATCATTCAAACTCGAACTACAGAGAGCAGTTCCAGAAGAAAGTGTAGAAAGTAAGTCCTAACATGAAGTTTGCAATTAAGCTCCAGTAAAAACTAAATCTATCAGAAATTCAGAATGAACTAACAAAAGAGCCATCAAAAACGTATAAATCACAATAATTAGGACATATAGGGATCCAATTTACCTATAGGGAGTTCAATTACTGCAGCGGATTTAATGTCAATTCCATGTTTTTTGCATCGTTCAGACAAACCCTTCATTAACTCCTCAAGGTCTGATTGTATTCGATCAGCACGAACCTACACATTCAAAAAATGTTTCAGTTAACCAATTAATTGGAACGCCATAATCCATGAGACCTAAATGGTTTGAGTTTACCTGAAGAATGCCGTCTGCACTGCCACCTTGTTCCATTCTAACAAGTGCCTGTTGCAACTCCATTTTCCTCTCCTGCATATACATTCGAAAATTCCAGCACATATAATCAACAAAAAAGTTATGAAAATCGATATCACAAACCAAGTTGCCACAACAGTAAGAAAGACCAGGCCACAACAAATTTCTTTGGAAAGTGGAAGCTATATTTAGGACAAGTAGAACCTGTATTTCACGAAATGCAGCCTCTTCAAGTGTTAATTTAGAAGCTTGTTCTGCTACTTGCTTGTACTTCTCCTCATATTTCTTGCCAAGTAACTCAGCCTAAAAGAAAACATTTAGCAGAACATTCTTACTTCAGAAAGGAAATCTGTATCAGTATAGTAAACAAGAAACTACATATGAACAAATGAACAGTTCATACAGGGGGGATAGAAATACCTCCCGCTTATCTGCTATGGCCCTTTCCGTAATCTCATTAAGCCTGTTCTCGCATCTGCTTTTGTAGAGAACCTATTGGTGAAAAACGAACAACGGCACGAAGAAAGGTTATTTGTCCAGGAAGGAAAAGGAGAAGGAAATAGCAGATGGAAGGTTGAAACATTAAAACTGCAAATCATGATGATAACTTATATCTAGACAGAAGAGAACTACTCACAAGGTCCTGCATTTTTGTCCGGAAGAATTCAAGCTTCTCTTTAGAATCTAGAATGAGCTTCTCCTTCTCTTCAACCTTACCAAACAAGAACAAAGCACACAAGTGGACATGCATGTACAGAGAACAAAAATAAATAAATAAATAAGAAGAATCAAGTAACGTCCGTATTCAAGGAACAAGGCATAATCAAGCTTGAAATGCAATGCATTTCAATTATTTGCTTCTATTTAACAATTCACAACCTTATCTTGACCTTTTTCCTAGGGTGCCATTTGTTGGCTGGGTTGTGTACTCAAATCTATAAGCTGATGGGCAAGAAACTCAGTAAGCTGTTGAGGATCCAACAATGAATTGCATGACAGACCACATAAACTCTAATCCGATTCAATCAACCCAAGTTTAGGGATGCCATTTTGTGTCATTAAAGCAAGGATTCACCCGCAGAAACCTTTTAAAGAAGAATGGATCGGATTCAACGTACAAGATTGTGACCATGGTGGGTCCAGGGCTCAAATTCAATTATCCCACCCTATGTAATTGATTAACTTCTGCAAATAACAAAGTACACAATTTTGAGCATAATATATACTCGTCTCCACTGCCTTGGGGAGGAAATCTGCCTTTAAAGGTAAACTCAGAAGGGTGAAGCTTCGAGGATGAAAAAACCCACCACTTACAAGGCTTTTGTTTGTTATGCAATATTTCGTAGATCAGGGGTTCATATCTTGAGTGCCTCTAAGGTGTTAGGCCATGCTCTTTCAGAATACTTCCGCCTAATTTTAAGGGCGCGCTAGGTAACAGTTCATTGACCTTGAGAAAATCTTACCACTAAACACCCCCATATTTTAGTAAAGAAAGTAAGAATAATGGAAAAATGAATAGGAAAAAAGTATTCATAGAAACAAATTCTGTGTCTTCAATTCAGTCTCTGACCTAACATCCTGTAAGCAAATTTTAGAATAAAGGAGACGCAATTCAACATCTTTCTTCTCTAAATCAGAGGGAAAGAGCAGGTCAATTTGAAAAAAGACCATAAAAAATATCAGGACAAAGTGGAAAAAATTTTTGAAAAAAAGCGCCACGACAACACCCCGCGTCCATCACGTTCCTCCCTGATAATTAACCAACAAACAAAAGAAACATTTACAATACTAAATTAATACAGACTAGAAAAAGATTTTAGCACCTTTTTCTCCGATTCTGCTGAATCCTCAAATGTATCCACTGAATTACGATCCCCATTACTAAGTTGATTTGCATGGGAACTTTCCATCTGCAGTACTCTTGCCTTCTGTTGATCAAATTGTATCACCCCACCAACCTGTGGAGACATTACAGGCAATGGAGGCCTCGCCCCATCTGCTGATGTCATTGGACGGGGACCTCGAAACCCTTGTTGAGGTCTGAAACCTAAACATAATAAAGTGTTGAGGATTTCGTAATTTACGAATTATTTTATTTTAGCAACTGATAATCTCTGCTTTATTTCCTGATCAGAAGATGTAATTTAAGAAGCTTTATTTTTTATATTTGGTCATTCAAATCCCCTGATTCTTGGGATTGAATTGCTCGATCTTATGCTGGTCAAAAATCTCAGTTTGTTCCATATAAGAGGCACATTTATCATTTGAATAAAATTATCAGAGAAAAAGTTTTCATGAAGAAGTGGTTATTTGAAAGAGAATGCTAAACATAGAATCCTTCACAGGCAAATAAAAAACAATACCAGGAGATGGTCCCCAAGCTGCATTGCCATAAGCAGCAGAGGGCTGGCCTGTCAGAGACAAAAGAGCCTCATCAAGTAGTATGTTACTTGGTAGTGCTGCGGGAAGAGTATGGCCTTCCCTGTATCTTTCCATCAGATAGAGAGCAATGCAAAACTCCCTCAAGGAAAGCATGCTATCATTATCTTGATCAGATAATTCCCAAACCTGCTTTAGGACCTCTGGAAGAGCCAACACCACAAAATAAGCACATTTCAACATAGAAAGGCAATCAACCACCGACCCCAAAAAATTTTAACAAATAAAGGAGAAGAATAATGACCCCACCTAACAACTGAAGAGCGAAACCATCCAAATGAAGATTTTCTCTCCAAATAATGGAAAGATCTCTTTTATGTCAGATTTCAAAATGTTAAAAAGAAAAATTATTAAGATAGGCAATGCAACATATGAACTGCATCAGCAATCTAATAGCCAGATGGTATGCGTTTATGAGTAACTGGATTGAGCAGTTTGTGTTTCGCAATCTTCTCGTACTGTTTAGTAGGGGAAGCCAAAAGACTCAAAACTCTAGAACATGCATTCACCATATGTCAGAACACTTCAGAATAGACTTAGAAAGAAAATAAGAACTTCCACCAAGCCAATTAGTAAAGCTTCATAATTCAGGCAAACAACATGGGAAGCAATGGTACATCAAAGGGAAGGGTCTCTACCTCTGGGAAGTCTCCAGCTTAAGAATAAGTTACGTGCCTGCTCTCCAGAGATTTTCCCATCCCTGTCCGTGTCCACTTCCACAAAAACTTTGGTATACTTTTGAATGCCAGCTTGAGTCATTTTTGGCCACGAGGGGTGCGATTGGTTGGGAGCAGAACCTCCTGGCTCCACTGGTCCTCCTGAGGGCCCCACTAAAGAGGAAATTTGAGCTGAAACCTGTTGGTTTGGTCTTGCTGGTGGTTGGTTCGGCTGAACTTGCATCCCCGCCGACTGCCTTGGCAAGCTACTTTGCAATAATTCATAAGGGTCCGGCTTATTAGCAGCTTGTGCAGGAATTTGCTTTGGTACAGATTGGGTAGCAGAGAAAACATCACCTCCAAACGTAGCACCAGATGCAAACCCGTCTCCAGATCCAATTGAGGGTCTAGTATCCTTAGTTGCTGATAACAAAGGAGAAGGAAGCGAACCTTGTGGTTTAGCTGAAGCCGAAGGCATTGGTTGACTAATCCCTTGATTAGGAATCTGAGATACTCCAGTTGTAACATCAGAAGTCCTTCCACCAAGCCAATCACTAGCAGAGCTTGCACTTGAAATAACATGAGCTGCTACAGTACCCCTAGGTGGCGGAAAAGCATTACTAGGAGCTAGGGGAAGGGATGGCCTCATTGTCTGATTCACTTGAGGTGGGCCATACAGCTGGCTTATGTTTGATGAGCTTAAAGGAACTTGACCTCTGAAACCAGGGGTCTGAGATAATGTAGGTGTTACTGGACCCATCTGAGGTGGAGCAGATGATGCTACAGAATTAACCTGAGGTGCTGGTACAGCCGCAAGATTAATCTGGGGAGCAGGGATTTTAGCAGAAGCGGGACCGTAAAGTGCTGCCTTGACAATATCAGGAGTTAATTCGCGCTTACTTTGTGCCACAGTTACAAGCTTGAGAGCATTAAAGAATTCAGGGCGGCCGAGGAAACCAGTATGAGCCTGATCGGCATGCATCCATATCTGCAACCAAGCCAACATGTTTGAATAGGAGAAGATAATAAGCTTTTAGAGAAGTTCTCAGAAAAGGATGAATAAAAAGGGTATATTGTAAGTTAAGATGGTAAGATCAACTTCCTTTTATCCAACTAGTATTTCTGTAAAAGAAACAACTACCAGTCTACCAAAGTCATGTAAATGGTTTATCAAAAAGATAACTAGTTATCAGATGGGCATGTAACCAATACTTGGTGTATAAGGCTAAATACAAAACTCCTTCACTTTGCATCCCTAAATGAAATAGGAGTGTGTTCAACTACAAACATCATAAAAAATCACAAGTAATATACACAACACAGAAAAATGATAGCATGACATATCCTTCCACTATGATTAACCATATTAAAACCAAACCGAAAACTGAAGGATGCCAAACAAACTCAATACCATCACAAGCAAAGAGGAGACACAAGGCTTGGGGCTTGGTTCCATCTTTTTTTATGCAATCCATTTGGCACGATAGAAGCATTAGAGCATTCATTTTCAAGGATAGCAAGAGCCCAATTGTGGTATTAAAAGGCAACAATCTGTTTTCTTGGCATAAGGAGGGTTATGCTTTTGATTTGGTACTTAGTTTACTTTCTTGGTGATCTTTATGAGTAAATGGTTCACCAATTCACATGATTACTTTTCTAAAAAATAAAAGATCAACAAAGTAAAATGAACAGTACCATCACAAACAACCAAGTGGCTTTGCAACTTCAATCCAGACTCCAGGGTATACTAAAGCTACAATACTAATGTTTAATGGGTTCACCTCCTTTGGGGTTTGTTTCCATATTTTTGGTCATGTGGTTCATTTGGCACAATAGAAACACAATAGGTCATGTGGTTCACCTCCAGGGTATAGTAAAGCTAAAATACTTATTTTTCTTTCTTGGCTTACGAATGGGTATCCTATTGATTTGTCATGATTTCGATAACTTTTTCGATGAACTTCGTTCATAATGGGTTTACCTCCTTTATATCTCTTCATTCTATCATATTTAGCTTCCCAAAAATAAAAAATGGACGATGCCTGAGCTGTGATGACTTAGGATCAAAAGAGTGCCCTACTTCAAGGCCTCTTTAGTCCTTACGGAAACCTTAGGTTCACTTTCCTAGACTGGCATTTAAAATTTGAATGTCCAATAATTCATTGAGGTTAGGCTAATTATGGTTTAACTTGGAAGCGAGCCATTACATTCTGATCTTGATTTTAAGTCGGGGAATACCCCTTGTATTTGTTTGCAAAGGCACTCACACCAGTGCTCCTAAATGAGCCCTAAATTATGTTTTAGAGATTCAATTTTAGGGAACCATCCCATCAATGTATCTAATACTATTTAATCCCTATGTGTTTTGCTATAGCGATGTCTGTGAACTAGGGACTACCGTTCATTTCCAAACCTATTTTTCAGTTTACGAGATTTTGTGTGGATATTCTCCAAATCTTAGCCTCTAATTTAGAGTTTGAGGTATTGGGATAAAAGTTTAGGGATTGGCAATATATAATCTCGTGGAAAAGCTCTAATATGAGTCAACAATTCGAACGAATACCAATCAATGCAGTATGATTAAACTACAGTACAGCTGAAAACAAAACAGATCCAATATTGTCACATAAATTACAGTATACATTTACATGTGTATGCGTTTATCTATACATGTGGGAATGCTCTAATAACCAATCAATACAGTATGATTGACTACAGTACAGCTGAAAACAATACAGACCCAATACTGTCACATAAGTTATATATATATATATATACATGTTTATGTGTGTATACATATATGGAGAGGGGGTTAGACCTGAGCAAGAACAGGCTTGGGCAAGTCGGAACCTTGGAAGAAGGACACGGCTTCAGCGCCACTGATCCGACCATCTCTGTCCAAATCCGCTCTCTGGAAATACAACTCTAATTTCTCCATTTTATTATTATTATTATTATTTTTAAACTTTAATTTATGTTGGTGGTTATATAGAATTGATGAATGGTAAGTTGTTAGCGTCCACATTTATTTTCTTGCCTTTCGCTGTTGTCACTCAGAAAATCAGCAGCTGGCTTACCTATTATGTTTTCAGCTTTTCTGACATTTGTATGCTGTTTTGGATGACCAAACTAGCTTCACACGTGTCCTAAATATTCCTAATTGGTTTTCTGGAGTATGGAGTTCAACAATTTGAAGTGCTGCTTTTTGTTTCTTTGTCTCCGTCTCTTTTGCTGTTTTTCAGCTTCCAAGGTTATTGGGAATACTCTAGAGATTCACCTCAAATTAAATTGATTGACTGATTGACCTGTGGTTTTAAGTTGAAACACTATGTTGCTTTGGAATGGTTTTGGGAAAGAGGATGTAACAAGTGGGAAGGATAGAAGATAATTACCCATTCCTGTTCGTAGTTTTGTCGCTGATATCAGTACTAACATGTTAAAATTCTTCTAATTTCTTTTGTGTATTCAATTGTTCCTTCCTGATTAATAGTCTCTGAATAGAACTTTTCTGCTTTTGTGCAGGTTGTGGTTTCTGTTCCTAAACTATCCCACCTTTGCCAAAAAAATTCCAAACTAAGTTGATTTGGCTTTGATGCCTGAAGCATATTGATATTGTAAGTTTTTTAATTGAGCCTTCTGGTGTTTTAATTATTTCTTGCTACTTGAGACACAAAAATGTTGGGGTCACTGCCTATATTACCCCTGCCAGCACCACCATCTGATGGGAATCTTGGTCCTCTTCCACTATCACAAGTCACAGAGCAATCCAATGGTACGCAATCCAATGGTACTGAGGGTCAGGATGAAGAGAATGAGAAGCCCAATTCTGCACCCGCATCAGTTGCTACTCACACAAGAACTATTGGTATTATACATCCTCCTCCAGACATTAGGAGTATTGTTGACAAGACCGCGCAATTTGTTGGAAAAAATGGACCTGAGTTTGAGAAGAGGATCATTGCGAACAACGCTGGCAATGTCAAATTCAATTTTTTAAATTCCTCAGACCCGTACCATGCTTACTACCAGCACCGTCTCTCTGAAGTTCGTGCTCAAAATCAAGCTCCTTCCCAGCAGCCTGCTCCTCCTTCACAGTCGGCAGACTCTTCTACTCCAGAAATTTCTGTGCCTTCTGCTCTTGCTGCTGATGAGAGAGAAGCAGATGGTAAACCTGATCCGTCTGCTCAGTTTAGACCTGTCCGTAAAGTTCTTGAGCCCCCAGAAGCTGAGCAGTACACTGTCCGCCTGCCGGAGGGGATCTTGGAGGAGGAAGTGGATATAATTAAGCTCACCGCTCAATTTGTGGCTCGTAATGGGAGGTCTTTCTTGACAGGACTGACCAGCAGAGAGCTGAACAACCCACAATTCCATTTTTTGCAGCCTACTCATAGTATGTTCACATTTTTTACATCACTCGCTGATGCATATTCGAAAGTGTTAATGCCTCCAAAAGGGTTGACAGATAAGATGAGGAAGAGCATTACTGATAGGACTACTGTGCTGGAACGATGCTTACACCGTTTGGAGTGGGAACGCTCGCAAGAGCAAGCGAGACAAAAAGCTGAGGACGAAGTTGAGCAGGAGCGGTTGCAAATGGCTATGATAGATTGGCATGATTTCGTTGTGGTAGAGACCATTGATTTTGCTGATGATGAGGATGAGGAATTACCTGCCCCGATGACCCTTGAGGAGGTTGTGAGGAGGAGCAAGTTGTCGGCAGCTATGGAGGTGGAAGAAGAAGTAGTTGAGCCTGGAAAGGAGGTGGAGATGGAAATGGACGAAGAAGAGGTGCAACTTGTAGAAGAGGGAATGAGGGCAGCTAGCCTTGAGGAGGAAAATGGTGAAGCAATGAAGACAGAGATGAAATCTCCTTATGAGGAGGAGCCGCCTATGAGAATTGTGAAAAACTGGAAAAGGCCTGAGGAGAGGGTACCTGCAGAGAGAGACGCAACGAAATACGTTAAGTCACCAATCACTGGTGAGCTAATTCCTATTAACGAGATGTCGGAGCATATGAGGATCTCTCTTATTGACCCCAAGTACAAGGACCAGAAAGAGAGAATGTATGCTAAGATTAGGGAGACTACTCTTGCTCAAGATGATGAGATCTCGAGGAACATCGTTGGGCTCGCACGCTTACGTCCCGATATTTTCGGTACTACTGAAGAAGAAGTTTCAAATGCTATTAAGGCTGAGATTGAGAAGAAAAAAGATGAGCAGCCTAAGCAGGTCATATGGGACGGTCATACTGGGAGTATTGGCCGAACTGCTAGCCAGGCCATGGCCCAAAACCCTAATGGGGAGGATATGGTTGATCCCACAAATGGTAATCTACCGGGTCCAGCGGCTCCTCCCCCTCCTGGACCTGGTGTGTCCTTGGTTCGGCCACTTCCTCCTCCACCTGGCGTTCTTCCTCGTCTACCGCCAAATGCAGTCCCGTACTCTGTCCCGCCTAATAGTGGGATGCAGGTCCCCTTGCCACCTCGGCCAGCTGTCCAAATGATGCCTCCTGGTCAGCACCTGAGGCCCCCGATGCCCATGTACCCGGGACAACAACCCTTTATGGTCAATCGTTCCCTAACAATGCCACCACCTCCGTCAATAACCGTAAATCCACCTGGCATTACTGTGCCTTCTCCTTCACCTGGGTCCCAATTCACACCTTTATCAGCTCCTCGGCCTTTTGTTCCAATGCCACCTCAATCTGGGATGCATATGATGCCGCCGCCACCATTACCTCAAGGGATGATGCCTCCGCCACCACCGCCTGAGGAAGCTCCCCCACCACTACCAGAGGAGCCGGAGCCGAAGAGGCAGAGACTTGATGATTCTGTTCTTATTCCAGAAGACCAGTTCCTCACTCAACACCCGGTATGGAATTTCTATCCTTGTATCTGTCTTTATTATGTTAGATACTAATCCCTCCGCCAAGCGAGTTGAGGATTCTACACTTTTAGGAGCATTGATGCCTGGACCATGGAAACAAATCTTGCAAACTAAACACGTTTATAGTTTTCAGGAACAGAAGAGAAAGGAATATTTTGATTTCAATGCGGGTCTAAACTTTTGTGATAAAAATGAATTCATGGAGTGAATTGAGATGCCAACAACCTGAGGATTTCAAATGGTAGTACACTAGTCATTGAAATCAATGCAAAGACCCAATGGGAATACCTACAGAATATAAATACACAAACTGTCCAAATCCCTGGGGATTTCAAACTACAAGTTTCCAAACTGACACTTAAGTTTTTTGCTCAGGTTATCTGGTACTTCTGCCAAGTCCTTGCACCGCCTTTTTGGTATTTTGATCTCTTCCTTGTATGTCTTTTTATTTTCACTGCAGGGTCCTGTTCGGGTTTCCATATCAGTGCCAAATGTAGATGAAGCAAACCTCAAAGGGCAAGTTCTTGAGATTACAGTTCAGTCCTTATAAGAAATGGTTGGCCATCCGAAAGAGAAAATCGCAGCAGAGATTCAGCTTCCTTCTAAGCAGAAGCTGAGTGGAAAGGCTGGCTTTCTTGAGGATAATTTGTCGCTTGCATACTATAACGATGCAGAAGGGGAAGCACTAGCTCTTTCCTTGAGAGAACGTGGCGGAAGAAAGAGAAAAACGGTTTTTGTTGATATGCAGTTCTTTGAAGGTTCAAATTTGATGCCGGTGTTACCAGGAGATTATCCCTATGCATTGACGACTTTCTTCGCTTAGTCATCTTCAGTTTTGTCCTTGAAATATCTGTTATGATTTTCTTTGAACTTGATTGTTACCTGTGTTGGCTGATGATGTGTTATTTTGTGACAGATCTGGAATATTCATGGTCATATCATAGGGGCTCATACGTATTTATGCGGGCTCGTCCTTATTTTATCTCATTGTGATTGCTGGTTACACCTCTTTCTAATTCACAAGTGTTTTTGTTTTTATTATTATTATTGGAAGTGTTGTTTTGCATCTTGGCTGAATTGGCGGGTACGTTTGATTTCAAGTTTCCTTTCTCCAGTGTCTTTTTATTCTTCGACATGGTTGCAGCACAACCATAGCAATTGTGCTTTGTGGGCAGGGGACTCTGTAGATGATTCACTGTGTATTTTATTTCTTCAGGTGCCTAATTTGCTAAATTTCAAGTTTGCCAACATATATATGTAATTGAATTTCGGTTGGTCTCCTGTTGTGTTAATTTTTTTTTACGTGTTGCTTGTGTTATTATGTCCAGTCATTGCGTTAGTTATTAATAGTTTCGCCATCTCACATATCAGATGGTGTCGGAGCAAGTCTTGAACTGAGTTAAGCACAACTACATCTGATAGGGTTTTCCTAGTTAGTGAGAACCCGTCGTGTTATTTAGGTCAATGGTAAGAGTTTCGTCGTGTGGCAAAGTTATTAACTACTGTTTATTCTCCTTTTTTCTTGTTCATACATTTTATGCTTGATGATGAAGCTATCTGTGCTAGTTTACTTGGGCTGAGTTTCCTGAAAGTTGAGTGGTCTGGTAAATTTGTCCCCAAGAGATTCAAATTTTTAGTATCGGCATGGGGCTGGAGGACTAAATTTCTCCTTTAGGGAATATTTCTTCGGGCTCGTTTTCATAAAATTTGCAGAAA
Organism: Embelia ribes; assembly: GCA_001753735.1. NCBI lineage: Eukaryota > Viridiplantae > Streptophyta > Magnoliopsida > Ericales > Primulaceae > Embelia > Embelia ribes. Next base: position 13,470 of record MKEJ01105082.1, read on the forward strand.
CACGTCGGAGATACAACTGCAAGAGAGATCGAAGTCGAACACTATCTGATCAGACCACTGGATTAAGAATACAGAAATGTTTCTTGTTCGTTTGCTCAGTGGGATAGTGCTGAGAACCATGGTGAAATATAATCTTTGGATCATTGCCATTGTGGTCTGCTAACGGCTGTGAATGAGCTGAGCTGAGCTGAGCTGAGCCTTAGTTTGTTCAAGTTCAGCTCGTTTTTTTTTAGGGTATGCTCAAACTCGGCTCGTTTACTTAACGATCCTCAATTTTCAATTTTTTGTTCAGGCTCGGCTTATACGAGCCCGAGCCAAATCCCAGCCTGTTCATGAACATTTTGTTTTTTTAGATCGATGGATATTAGTTATTATTTATCAATGAAATATCAAAATATATATTATTAAATTGAATCTTTTATATAATCGTTAACTAATAACCCCGTACTAGCGTATATATCAAATAATTGCGACATTGTTTATCTTTTTCAACTCAATCTTATAAATATGAAGAGGATAAAGTTTTTAAAAATATGCATCATTTAGGTAATATGATAATTTTTTTT
>MKEJ01105089.1:0-14360 GCA_001753735.1 Embelia ribes
TAAATTATCCAGCTAAACAAAAGATATTACTTCACTTCCACTTCTAAACAACTCCAGTTAACACTTCCCCTCCCTTCCCCACCTAATAGTTACCTCATGGCATCCCCTCATCCGCCGTCCCTTCCCCCACCTAATAACTACCTCACGGCATCCCCTCACCTCCCATCTCTTCCCCTTCAAACCAATCAAGTTGTTACTGCTTGATTAATTTGGAGGGGAAGGGTATGGAGTGGAGGGAAGGGGTTAGTTATATTGTTGTGAAGGGAAGGAGAGGAAAGGGATGAATAATTGCAATTGTTTTGGAGAGGAAGTGAAGTAACATTGTATTATTTAGTTTATAACTTAATTTGAACCTTTGGATCTAATTATGTTACCTACCCCTCCCCTCTCCTTTTCTTTAATAAAATTAAACCAAAAAACACAAATTAGCTAACCATTACCTTCCCTCTCCTCCCTTCTCACCCCAAACCCTTAATCCAATCAAGCCACCACAATTTATATTACAAGTGAAATTAAAAAGAAAATTACTTGTAAGTAGGTCCCACGGCCTACATTGGAAAACCCATATTGCCCCTACAATTTCACATGTACATACAAATACGATAATCAACCTCCAGATCTCACTGAGCTAAAATTTGCTTAAACTAAAATCATACTCAAGTGAAAATCTTGTAACTGAAACACATATCTAGGTAGGTCTCAAATTCAATCCCTAATCTTATTGTTACTGCAATTCTATAAGTACATACATATCTATGTATCCACAAATTTGTCTCCAGGTTTGCACCCCTAATCTCATTGCCACCATATTTTAACAAACGCATATATCAACATATATGTATCTTCATAAACATTACATACAATATACCTATTGACCATCGCACTGGTTGCAATTGTCCAATATAGGCCGCCGCTAGCCAGACGGTATATGGGACAGCCCAGCGATATTGACCGTGGTGTTGCCAAAGATTTCATAAGTAAATACATACGCGGATATTAGTTATAACCTCGACCAAAATCAACACCTGGGCATGTTCAATTCCCAAAACCCCCAATCTCATTGCCACTGCAATTCAGAAAACAAATATATGTATATGTTATTATTGTCCATCCAGTAATTTAGCTCATCAACCTTGGCCAAAACCAACATCCGGGCAAGCCTAATTTCCACTCCAATTCAACAAATACATAAATGTGTATGTATGTATGTATGTACCTGTCGGCCATGGTGGCGATGGTCTTGAACGCCAGAATAAGCGACCGGTCGGGGTTTGAGCCGCGATTCTGCCACCGGCCGAGGGACGAGGACAAAAAGTCGGAGGTCACGCCGTTAGGCTTAGAGATGACGGTGGAGAGGCCGCCGTCGGTGAGCAAGGGGTTGGTGGGGCCGCCGACTCGGACGGGGTCGTTGTCATTGGACTCGTTGGCGAAGGTCCGCCACTCGGAGGTCTCGTCGATGGAGTGGGACTCGAGGACGAGGCCGCACTCGACGCAGACGGTGTCGCCGGAGGAGTGGTCGAACACCACCTCCGTCGCCCGATCGCAGTCCGAGCAGTACACGTCGCCCATCTGATTGGGGGGTTTGCTTTGGTCAATTAGGGTTCGATTGGGTTAATTAACGTTTTGATTTGAAAATTTTAGCGCTTTCAATTGAAAATTTTGTGCGATTGAAGTTCCTCTCTCTCTCTCTCTCTCTCTCTCGCTGTATCTCTCTCAGGAGGGGATATTTATAGACGGAGTCGTCTTTGATCGTTGGTAGGAGGGTCACGTGGGTTTCGTTGGTTGATGATTTTTGAAAGCATGATAAATAAAAAAAAATAATCGGAAGTGTCATATTTTTTAAAATTGTTTTTAATAAAAATATATATATATTGTAGTAAATACCCGTAATTTATAAGAATCGTATCTTCTGAAATTAGTTTGCAACAATTTCATATAAATAATATTTTGTATATAAACCAATACAAATAAAAGTTGTACAACTTTTTAATTCATAAAATATTTTTTAACGTATCATATTGATGGCCATAATTTATTTAATTTCATTACATTGAGAAATTTATAAAAAATGTTACAATTTTCAGAAGCATGAGGGAGAAACTTGTAAATTTTTTTATATTTTTTTAAAATTGAGGGATGTGACTGCTACTAGAGGGTGAGGCAGTTACTGCTTATGGAGTCAAATTGTACTTAATTTTATTGTATTTCTATTATTGGTAGTGGCGATTTATATATCAAAAAAATAAATCGCCACTTAAACTGGTGAATTATATAAAACTTGGGCATATTTCGTAATTACTAATGGTAAAAATAATGCAAGTATACTATTCTTACAATTTTTTCTGCTATACAATTTTCATAATTTTGGGTCTCACGTAACCTAAAAAAAATTATATCCGTAAATAATTCCTAATGCTATCATATATCTGAAAAATAAAAAATCTTACACTACACTTTAATTTTGAGGTTTTGTTTTTATATGTGAAAAAACTAGTACGTTAAAATTTTAAATAATTATATAATTACAATGTTAAATAATTATATTTTTGTGTTTAGAATATATGTTATAGCATTAAGAGTTATTTATATTTGTTGGAAGTAAAATTTATTAATATTAATATTTTAGCCCAAAAATATTAAGGGGCATAAAAAAGGCATAAAGGATGCTGGTTCTTTTGCCATCCGCATGAGTTTATTTTAACATATTCTTCAAAATACCGTGAAAAAAAGTATCTATTTTAATTTTATAGAATATCCATTCATTAGACTCTATATTATATCACTTATCATACTTTTCGTAATATTAAAATACTATTAGTAGTATAAAGGAAAATGAAAGACATGGAACGATAGGGAAAGTGATTTAGGTAAGTGCCTTTTGTTTTCTCTATATTTGGATAACCATTTTTCATGTTACTTATTTTAAATAATCATTAGAAAAAAATGTGCATTGCAAAATATCACTTGCTTGACAATATTTACCTAAAATATGGAAAGAACTCCCTTTACTGAATCTAATAAAGATGCTCTTACAATTTTCATATGTATCTGGTTTTTTTTTTCAAATAGAGAGATGAATTTTCAAAATTGTATAATTATTTAAAAAAAATATTTCTTAATTGTTGGTACATGAATGACACATAAAAAAATCGTGCGTATCCAAAACCACAACCTTAATTATTTGTAAGAAATTTCAATTATAATTTTATTAGTTTCACGCATGTCCATACATTGTAGAGTTCAATGTGTATACATATATGTTATGCCTGCGCATCGCAAAATTAAGCTAATTGCTTCATCCCAATTAATTATGTTACCTTGACCTCGATATAGACTGTATATGTATATATTTTTTTATGACGAATATTCATATTATTGGTAGGTAAATGGGTTTTAGGAAAAAAAAAAAAAAAAGGAATTTCCATAATGGATTGGCTAACCTAAAAGACAATGAACAATTTTTTTTCCTAACCAATAGGCTTCTCCTTGAGATTTATGTAAGTATATGGATTGCGTTTTAATTGGGCTCAATTAATTGGTAAACCCAAACTTATAATTTATTGTCAGAGAATATTTTCAACATTTTAAGCAAAGAATTAGTTTAAATTATATTTGGGTTGTTAGGTTAAGTTCAGCCCAGTGTTCACTAAAAAGCTAGCCCACCCTAAAAAACAAATGGGCTCAGGATATTTTATACGCAATTATCACAAGATTCACAACCCTACTTGACCATTGTGAAATACTAACAATTGTAAATCAATATTTGTGAAATATTCTTAATTGAGAAATGATGCATCCAACCAAAAAATATTTTCGATTATCTTATCTGCTGATGTGTCAAGAAAAATCTACGGATGTGACTGGTTTCCAGATGTATGGCATTGATGATTACAATTAAGATTTTACTTATCACATTAGCTAGTAAGTAAATCGGGTAAATTGCTTGGATGGTAATATCATTGTTCATTCTTAATTACTTTATAGTGACGCTTGTTTGCACAACCAAAGGCATACTTACATGTGCTTAAATATACAAAAAGTAGTCCCCGCGGGCGTAACTCAGTTGGTATTCGGACAGTAGATTGCACCCAAAAGCACATGTTCAAGCCCTGACAGCCGCAGTGTGGAATTTTCATCTCCAACCGCAGTGTGGGATTTTCAGCCCCTTGTGGGGGTAGATCCTGTTGGGTACAAGGCACTGGGCCTCCTGTCTATGAAGCCGCTGGGTCACCGCGACTTACCTCCTCCACGATCTCTAAGGGACATGGGTGTGGGGCCAAATTTTGCCTTTTGCACCCAAAATTACAAAAAGTATATTTTTTTTTAAATAATTTTTTTAATTATATTTTTACCACTTGATAGCAAACATAAATACAATATTTATAATTATTAATTAAATGCATATTTTTTTCATCAACACCTTAAAAGTATAATTACAAAATGCAAACAAACGACAAACGAGGCCTAAGCTAAACCTGAACACAAACATTAAGATTTTATGTGGGCCAAAAAAGCCTTGATAAGATTTTATACAATATAATCCTCAATTATTTATATAGGAGTGTCTTTTTGTTGTGGTCATTAATAAATCACTTAACTAAATATGTGTCCCTGTTGCGGACATACACGATTATATATATAACATATATTCAACGATTTTCAAAGTTTGAATATTTAAAAAATACTCTACACCGTTTAGGCGTGCAACCTATAAACAAAATAGTTTACCCAAAAAATTCTATAGTGCCACATTATAAATATTTTCTTCAAATTGTAAGTGACAAAATTGATAGAGACAACATAATTCGTTTTCTATTAAAAAAAAAAAAAAGAGAGAGAGAGAGAGAGAGAGACATAGCTAAGATCATTAACTTGATTATTCAGCAATTGGGAATTTAGTAAACTCTTGTATACATAATACAGTGTGTCATTGAATACGATACTATAACTAACATTCAAGGTGTCTTTAAATGCAACTTTGACGAGAAAATTCACTTTTTTGCGAGTAACTTGGTTATCAAAAATATTATGTCAAATTTAATCGTCGCATAATTAAATTTTCAGAAGAAATTATCTCATAAATAGATAGTACAAATATTTATGTATTTTGATATCATCGTCCATGCAATAGTTTTGGATGACGAAATCATCTGTAACTATTTTTTTTTTCAAATTTTAACAAATGTAACTTTTAATAAGAACTATAATAAATTGCAATGCCTCAATAATGTATACACATTTTTTAATATTCTAATTTTGCGTGTTTTCAAAGGAATAGATTATAATATTAATTTATGACATCATCTCATTCCTTTCTTGATCCTGAGATTCTTTGAACATTGAAAGTGGATTATAAATGACAAAAACATTTTGTGATAATTACTTAATTTTATTCTTCGCGAACTATTTAATAACCCACTATAAAGAAAATACTATCTAATTAAGTAGATTGAACTTATATTCTGAATAACAAATGATTACTAATTTTTATTGCAAATTTAACAAATTGTAATGTTATTTCTGTGCGTTTTCAAAGAGAGGGGCTATAATATTCAAGTTATGACATCATCTTATTTATTTTTTATTTTTATTTTTATAATTATTTTAAGATTCTTTGAACCTTGAAAGTGAATTAGACCTTATAGGGTGGTCCAAAATTGCCTAACACAATTTTATTGGTTATATACGCAACTCCATCAAGCTATTAAAGAGATAACGTCAACTTAAAATTAAAATGAAAAATAGAAATGAAAAGATGATATTTTTTGTCCCAACATTAGTATATATTGTCATATACCGATCATTTTTTATTTTTATATCTGGTCAATATAAGAAATCTTGTCGAATTTCACTAATCGCTCTTTGCTTATTTTGTAGCGCTTAGTATAAAAAATATATATTTGTTACTGTAATAGATCATTATCATTTGAATATGCAATTTTGACATATTTTGATGAACTATTTTTGTATATGCATTATTCTTTTTTTTCCCGAATATAATTTACTTATTTAATTTATGATTCTTTTGGTGTATATAATGGGCGTGTCATGTGCTCTACTTGAAACTTGCATATGCACCAAAGGTTATTAGCCTTTTTTCATCTTACTCTACAATGCACATTCATAGAAATTACAAAAACACTCTTTGTTTTTTCCACTTTGGAACAATTAACATGTGCACTTGGACTTTTATTTTTTTTTATAACTTTTTAAATATCTTACTACATGTTGTGGTTTAGCACACCTCAACTTATCCTCTCTTAATGTTAGAGCATTCACAAAATTATTTCTCTTTGTTTTATACTCTTCCATTTAATTTCTCAATTAATAATTCGACAATAAGAATTTTATGCCAATATTCTTTTCCTAAAATCTCAGTAATATTAATACAGTAAATTTTTTATTTAATAAATTTTTAACTGAACTACTAATTAAATTTTGCCAAAATTATAAAACCATAATGCACCACACATATATACAATTTATTATACGATATATTATTATTTAAATTTTTTTAAAATTATCGAAAAAGATTAAATTTTTTTTAAAATTGATTTTTGTGAGAAAAACGACTTTACATAAATTATAATATAGAAATTAAATGAGAAAAAATGATCAAAATGGTCTTCTGATTTTCCTTAGACTGCACAACTTTATGAGGTTATATAAGAAACCGCAAAAATTTAAACCTATTTACCATAGCTAGGTGCCAATAGCATTTCACAGGTTGCCTAGTATGAGAAATTACCATTTGTAACAGATATTTGCGGATTTGGGGCCGCATTTATATAAATCAATTTTATCAACATATCAAAAATATTATGTTATCGTAGTATTAGAGAAATCTGGATGGTGGGACAAAGGTGTTACTATTTTTTCCTTCCATTTGTATTCTGCTCGTTTTGTTATGTCTTAAAAATATAAAAATATATTTTTTTATTGGAGGCGTAATATATAATTTTAAGTAATATTAATAAGTATTATATAAGTTTTTTGTAAAAATTGAAAAAAAAATTATTTTTCTATTGGGAATTGTGAAAACTAATTAGTAATAGAATAAAGTACGAGAGAAGTATACATTTTTTGAAAAAATAACAAAATATTTACTTTGAAAGAAATATATTTTTTGTACTTTCAAATAAAAATTATTTTATTTTTACTGGTATGAACAAATAATGTATTTTATTTTTTAATTAAAATTATAAAAGTAGTGCTTCTGGTATTCAACCAAACAAATATACATACATATACATGCATGATTCTGATCATCATATATAAAAGCATATAAAAAAGGTCGCCAATTTGGTACAAATTTTGTACTTAAGCTGTATAATTTCATGAATAAATATACACAAAAAATTAGCTTTGTATTGTGTAAAGTGCACCTTAATAGGACACAACAAGCGCCAGCTTCGATGCCTCAATCAAAGGTGATAAAATTTTATTTATTTAATTATTTATAAAGTACCATAAAACATTACTTTTTCATTCCATCTTTGCTTTTCATTGCTTAATTAAATCTCTTCTCCCTAAGCACATTTATATTACTTTCTCTTACTGGAAATTTGTGCAGCTCATTTCAAATGTTTAAGAATAAAATAGATAAATGTTACTTTTTTTATCCGTTAATTGAACAAGTAAGATGTTTAAATGTGACTGATTCTTCCATGTGTTACATTAATAACTAGATTTAAAATTGCCCTAGACATGTTTGCGAGTGAGGGAATCAAATAAAAATTTTGGATGGATTTAACATTGCTTAATAAAATATTACCCCACAAATATATATATATATATATTTTACATTTATAAGTAAAAAAAGTATATTTTCATAATTTATTCAACCACCAAAATATGTGGGTGTATGGCAACCTTAAGTTGCTATAAATAAATGTATAACCACTATTCCTTTTATTTATTTATTTATTTTAACTTCCATTAATAGAATTAGTCAATGTTGAAATTAGGGCATCAAAGAATTGTTGGAATACCAACCCTTAATGAAATATGGCAGAAATTAGAATATATTGGGAACAGAACACTTGCATTTCCTCATAAAATTGAATTTCTTTTACTTGAAACTTATATTCTCTACAAAAATTGAAATATGGAAAATAATCAATTTTATTGTACTTTCTCCATTTCTTTTAAATTCGTAAATGCAAATGAAAAACAATGAACTACTCCTATTATTTTAAAATTATTGATAGTATTGTGCACAGTTAAGTATTGGGTGTCATGTCAATTTGGGTGACACTGTATAACACGAGTACAAAATTGGTGCTAATATTTATATGATTTTTAATTAGCATATTTCTTGTATTATTGTCAACGAAAAGTATTGTTATGTTCTTCCATCACAATAATTATGCTTTTATTCCCTCCTTTTCGTTCTGAAAAATAAATTCATTTTATATTAAATGTCGCTTTAAAAAATTGAGATTGCATTTATTGAATTTTTAAATTTTCAATTTTATTAATTACTTAACACATAAATTAAATATGAGTATTTAATAAAAGTTAATATAATAAAAATAGCACAATTTTATTATATTCACGAGGTCATTTGATAATCTTTTTAATCTTTATGCTTAGCTCTAAAATATCACTTATTTCGAAGCGGAGTGAGTATAGTTTTCAAAATCTAAATAATCAATTTCTTAATTTTTTCCTTATCTTTGTAATTTTTTTCTTTTTTCCATACCCAAAATTGGTTACAAATTTGTAATCTTTTTTTCAGTATTTTAAAAAGCTTTCTCTCAATACAGCCTGCTACCTGGAGACTCCCGCCCAAAGACGTTACACCAATAAATATTAAATTACTTTATTTAATTTTAATAATAATAATAATAATAATAATAACATATTCCTTTAGCTGTCAGCCATATCGGATTATGCACGTTATCCCACGCGCTCGGTGTGAGACTGGTCTCATACAGCTCGAATTAGCCGTCAAAAACTGAAATATATACTCCTCCAAACACAAATTATTATACAATATATATATTTTTAAAAAATTAAATATAATGATTAAAAAAATAAAAAAGAAATTTATTATCATTTTATATTTAAAATATAAATCTGACATTTTTATTTTATTTAAATATAAACTTATTATAATTTAAATATTTTTGAAAGATATATTATTTAATAATTTATAGAGATAGTCAAGTATCCTGGAAACAGTAAAAGAAAATTAAGACAGAGAAAGAAGAGAAACGTCTTGCTGACGCCATTGAAAATTCCTAACTCCAGTAAAAATAATATTACGTCAAAAAATGTGAATATATGCTTAACATAGTAAAAATATAAAAACAGTTGATTGTGTGCTATGAACAATACGATATGGAGAGAAAAATAGTAAATAAATTCACTTCAAAATATGAACAGTTAAATATTAATAAGCAGTGACGGATCTAAAAATTTACGGTAGGAAAATCGAGCACATATATTATATATAGAATTATTTTTTTTAGGAGAGCAGCGTTAAAAGGGGTCTAAAAAATTTTTGATTTTATACATAAATTTCATGAAAAATTCAAAGGTTGGAAGTTGTGGCCTCCCTTATTCCATTTGGGTCCACTTATATTAATAGATTATGACTTATAAACTGCAACCAAATATATATGTGTGTGTGTGAGAGATTTTCAAGTACACGCAATTAATTTGTGAGTCTTGTACAATATAGAAAATTGGTCGATGTCGTCTTTATCTTGTTCATCGATTTTCCACTTTCCTTAAAATTATTAAAGAAGCTACTGGTGACGCAGCGCATTATTGTCAAATGGAAAATAATTACTACCCTTGTGTCAAATCCATTATTTGGTCACCTTAGTAATTTAAATATTCTATTAATTTTTTTCATGACTTCAAATTTTGTGTTGCGATGATTATCTAGTGGAGTTTAAAGTTAGACGAATTCAATTGACCAAGGTGTTAATAAACATTAATTAATGTTAAAGACTCTCAAGCCTTCTAGTCACCAAAAACATGTGTTGTATTTGTATGACTGTATCTAAAGGTAGTTTCGTAGTGACTGCAAATTTCTGTACAATCTTGTATGTAAAAATAAGGGCTTAGTTTAAAAGAGTTTTTCATATTTATTTGTGGGGGATCGACTGTTTTAATTTTGATCGTCAGTATTTTATTCAGAATTATGAATAATTATGAAACTGTCTAGAGCATTTTGATCTACATCAACCTGCCATGTTTGAACAAAACTACAAATTTATGGTGACATATATAGATTGCGTATATATATATATATAGTTCCATTCTTTTGATATTACGCGTTTTTGTTGTCATATTCAATTATTTTAATTATACAAATTTCCTATTCTTGTTTGGGTGAGTCATAAATCCGCCACTAGCTAGCACAAAACCAAATCCATAATAACTTACACTTTTAATTGAAAAAATAATTATTTTATCACAGTGATAGGCTTCTCATGACGTTCTTGTATCAAAAATTATAATTACATATATAAGTCTTGTAATGCATTAAAACTTGTACTAAGCAGAAGTTTAGACCAATTTATTTTATCAGTTTATTTTTGAACGACTTTGAATGCATGCGTATTTATATATATTTTTAGACGAAGAGAGTCAGTTATTTAATAAAAAAATCATAAATTTTTTGCTGTAAAAAAATTATCAGATATAAATAGCCAACCTACTAGACATAACCCGCTATAAATAATTTGTTAATTCTTGCGTTGATTCTCCCCTTACATTATCGTCGTTTAAAAATTGAAAAGCAAATGTAATATACGTAAATAAGAAAATTCTCTATATGTCTTGCAATTGTTAGAAACTAAGATCTTCTTTAATTTTTTTCTTAGAAATAATATTTACTAATTTGAAATGAGATATAACATGGTTCAGTATATTTTATAGGAATTAACTTGATACAATAATTATTTTACAAGAAATTGTACATTAATTTTTTTGTACGGAATTACTATATTTTATAAATTGAGAAAAATTTACTATAATTTTTTTAGATAAAAAAAAATACTAGTAATAATTTATCCTTGATATATAAAAAATAGTAGTAGTTTCCGTATATTACATTGAAAAAAAATTATTGTACTGAGAGGACTTCCGATAAATAAAAGTGACTTCCAACTGATGTCAATGTATCTCAGAGTCCGTCGGGTTATTGTTGTTTATTTGAACTTGTGAGTTATATTATTAATGGACACGAAATTACGGTAATGCTTGGTGATCAAATCCACTAATACTAGTTTGGGGATGTAATTTTCAAATAGTTAATAGCAAAAAATTTCTTTATCTTTATAGAGAAAAATACAACAATTAAAAGAGCATTGGAACATAATAATATCATAAAACTAAGGCAGGAGAATACTGATAGTTTTTAAAATTCAAAATTTAAAGCTATTTTTGAAAATTAATTATGAAAATGAGTATAATTCTAGTACTTGGTAAATAAATTTAAAAATTTGATTTGATAAGTAAGGTAGTATTTGGTAAAATAATATTTTTTATTGTAAAAAGATAAAAGTAGCTATCTATGAGTAGGGGTGTGCATTGGTCATAGAACCGAATTCGAAAAAACCGAATCAACCAAATCACATAATTATAAAACCGAATTGACCAAAATATATTTTCAAAATCGATTCAGTTCAAACTAAAAAAATCAGTTCGGTTTGGTTCCAAATGGAAAACTGAATTACAAAGAAAAAAAAAAGATTAGAATGATTAAATTGATTTATCTATCGTGATTCGTAGGCCTAATAAAAAAATTAAATTCATTTTAAAAATAATATCTGTTTAACCGAACCGAATCAAACCAAACCGGTAAAGTTAATATGAAAATCGGAACTGAACCGATATAACAAAAAAATTAAAATTTTTAATTTAACAAAATTGAGCTCAACCGAAATTAAAAAAAAAAAGAACCAAATGGATTTGGTTCTATTCAAATTTTTGGTTTAATTAGTATATGCACACCCCTATCTATGAGGAATATAATAAATATTATTAAGGTTATTATGACAATTAGTGAAAGAAAAAATAGAAATAACTTTTCAAAGTATCCCTCAAATTGTTTCCAAGAGCACTATTCAAAAACACAAAAGCATGTTATTTAAAGCAGATATATTAGAGTTTACTAAACATCACGTACTATAATTTTCAAGAAAAAAAATAAAACCAGGTAATAAAAAGCAATGAGATTATTATTTGCGGTCAGATTTTACCTTTTTTCTTAGTACTTGTAACCTAATTTGTTTTGTAAAATTTACAACTACTTTTTTAAAGTGCTTTAGAACCAGTCAAGGGATGCTTGGGAAAACTATATATATTTTTTTTATTAATTGTCGCAATAACTTCAATTATATTTATTATATAACCTATACATACCTATTTTTGTTTTTGTAAATAAAAAACACAAATTTATCAAATACTATACTATTTATTAAAATAATTTTAAAATTTTATTTTCCAAACAATAGAGTTATACTTATTTTTAGATTTAATTTTAAAAAATAATTTTAAGAAACAAATTTTTAAAAAGTGCGGTATTCTCACACTAGGCTCAGTATTAGTTAACCCCAAGGGGTTGGTCTAGTGGTCTTATGACCAAACTCATGACTTTCAAGCACGAGGTTAGGAGTTCGAATCATATGTGACATCCTTTGGGGCCACACCCTATAGCGATTTATAGGTTGAACCCTGCTCCGTATTAGGAATTATCGTGGGTGCAAGGCACTGTATCTTGTGGACTAGTCGGACGGCGTAAGCCAATATGAAAACCACATATTTAAAAAAAAATGTGCTATTACCACTATACCCCTCTATGAACTCGTTTCTTACCCGTTCCCTTTGTAATCATTAATAACAAAAAAATAATAAGTAATAAACCACCTTTTTTTTTTATTGCACTATACACCGTTGTGATTTATTTATTTATTATTATTATTTTGTTCCTAATAATGAACCATGTCGAAATTGTGAGATTTTACTTACATCTCACGAATCACTAAATTTTCCGTATGGTATGTAGCTTTTTAAATTAGCTAAAATTAAAATTATTAACGTATCATTTTAGAATCCTATTTTCCCCTCATAAAATCCCATCATGTTTACATGAAAATGATAGAATACAATAAAATAGTATAAAAATACCACTCAACAAAAGCACTATAAATCATTTAATAAAATTGTATAAGGTAATTATTTAATTTGATTATTACAATAGATGACCATGTTAATTTGGATTGGTACGAATGACATAAATATTCATAAGAACCTCATGTGATATTTTATTTTAGTTTTACACAATCAATTCCAATTTTTTCCGAATATAAAAATTTGGATTATAATAATGAGAAATCTTATCCTAGTACAAGATTAAGATTAGTTTTTGGGACCCGGTGTTTTGTCCGATAGGATGATAGATCGACTCTGCTTATTAAATTTGGATGGTTTATTTTAAAATTGATGTTTAAAATTAAATTAAATTTATATAATATCCATAATTTTAATTTTAATTACGTATTTTGAAAATAAATAATCAAGATTTATTGGACAGAATATGCCTGAACCCCTCTTTTTCTAGTTTTTGTATTAATAATAATATATACCCTGGATGCCCTTTTTTGTAGTTTAGCTAGTATGTATATAATAATAAAAAATAAAATAGATGGATTGTTGGTAAGTGCAATGAATCTGTAAACGCGGATCAAAGGAGAGAGAAAAGAGGAAGGGATGAGACCAAAAAGTTGATGGGAAAAAGTTAAGAGTGTGGGCCCACCAATGACTCACGGCGTATGGGCCTCTCAATGAATCGCGGAAAGGAGAGTTTCACTATTTTAATACTCTAGTAAATTCTCTATTTCTACTTCATCACCGCGTCCGACGGAAAGAGAACAGTAACGAACTACAACGTAATAAAATTAAGTTTATACTTCAAAAATTAATAAAAACGAGAGTAAATACGAAAACAAAAATATGTCTTATACACAAAAAAATTTAGTAACTTAATCATAGTCGTCACAAATAAAATAAATTATTTATACTACTTTTATGCAACATGCTTAGAAGTTATTCTAAAGTAAATTCAATCTACTATATATATATATANNGTTTTCTATATGCATCTTATTTGTTAGTTACCAATACGCACTCGCTAAATTGGGTAATATATATTTTCAGTTGTCCATTTAACTACTCAAACTAGAAAATCATTCACAATCGAGTCTTTATTGCTACAGTATTATCTCTAAATTTAGTATCCAATGAGGTTGAGTCAAACAATTTGTCTACCCAAATTTATCACTATTCATGACTACTATATTGTTTTAATCAAAATAATGTATTATATTTATACAATTTAT
>MKEJ01105097.1:0-10903 GCA_001753735.1 Embelia ribes
TATAGATATTTCGGAGGAATTTCAGGGGTCGGGGTGGCCGTGGCCCCTCCCTGGCCCCTTCCTCGGCCTGCCTATGCCGTCATATTTTCCCTTGGAAAATCCTTGCACAAAACAGAGCCTAAAATTACACTGATGTAGCAAATATTACAGTTACACTAGTGATCACATTGGAAATCAGGCAAAGAATAAAACATACAAACAATATCATCTCGTGTGAAGTCGTTCAGAAGCCTCTGCCTTTCAGTTCCTAGCCTTGAATTCCAATACCTGCACAACACAATTAAATGAGAACATCAAACTATAAAAATCTAAGTTCAGATGTGAAAGATACTATGTCTGTCCAAATACAAAATTAATGCATGACAAGTATCATACAGAACCAAAGAGAGGTACAGAATGGTTACGGCACACTCCAAACAAACTAGTTTTATTCATAGCGTAATTGTCAAGTATCATACAAGAACGAGATATTCAACACATGCATCTTTCCTCAAAACATAACCATATGAGATAATATCCTTCCTTTGCCACAATTAATAATTTCCAATAAGGATCTCTAGTGCTATTTTACTTTAATTCCAAGTACGAAATAAAAACCTATAGTATGCTTATTAGAAATATGTAGAAGATCCTTTACAACACAGTTAAACATAATAAACTAGGGACGAAGAAGTCAACTAGAATATATTAAGAGTTCAAGCATACAGACTTCAGGCAATTCATTTCAAAAACAGATTAAGTGGTAAAGTAATAAAATTAATTCGAGTAAAATCACATTAAAAGACAAACTCTACTCTCCACAAATAACAGAAGTACATTATTATAAAATGATATACATAATACACAAACAGACACTAACATATATGCAGGGGGGCTGAAGACTGACATTACAAGGAAGACAGATGCTGAGAATTCAACAGACAAGGTCAAGATGAAGCCATTATTCAGCAATGCATACAAACAGGATGTAATTAATTGGTGATTGGATTAAGGAATCGAGCAATGTAAGTAAATATTCATCCAAGTCTCCAACAGCTTGAAGGCAAGGAAAACATACACTGTGGCCAAATCCACATGAAAACGGAGTCCATTTTCAACTACTGTAGTAACAAGAGAATGATTCCCAGCTAATACTTCGAGCTGCATCGTTCTAAAGTCATTATGAATGGCATCAATCTTATTGACAACTGTCTGTATCTTGGGCTTATTTTTATCCAGGACTACCTAAAAGAGAAAGTAAGTTTGTGTATGAGAAAACCTATAATACCAAATTCAAAGTGTTCTGCAGAATATTCATTCTTTGCAATGTACCTTCGCAATAACTTCTTTGTATGGAAGATGTTCATCCTTCAGGTTCAGATGGGCAATATGTCCGACTGTTTCAAAGGCCGAAGGAACAATCCACCCCAGTGGAAGCAAGGCCTCTAAAATCTGCAAGTGATTGCATGACAGATGATCAAGAAATATAAATGCAAAAAAGCAAGGCATACAGAGATAAATGAGACAGTGGTAACAGTTAAGCTTAAACAAGAGAGTTAAATCATAAATGTTCCATCCTTGTTCAGAAACTCAGATGTCACGTTATTTTCAATGTTCCAAACTTCCGATTTGCAATCCAGTCACATAAATCACAGCTACATGTTTGGATATAAAGTACAGTGCATTTACACATGTACTAATTTTCTCTACAGGAATTCAAATGGTTATTTTCTCAACAATTTAGTGATCAAGGTCAGATGTGAAGTGGCATGGTGACAGCTACATTCTGCACATCAGTTCATGTACTTGTATTAATACTGAAGTTGAAGACAACATTACAAATCAAATGCATAAACATTGGGATCAATGTTAGTCCCAAGGCCCAAACTAAAAACCATCCTCTATTGTTCAATGAGCATAAACATTGATATACATTCTCGAATTTTTTTCAATACAATTTTCTTTTCAACATTCCTGTGCTTAGACAGCTTTCGCAAAAAAAAAAATAAAAATAAAAAAAAAAAAAATATATATATATATATATATATATATACTGTAAATTTAATACTAAAATTATAAATAAAAAATTTTAAACTAAACAATTTGGTTTGAAAAAATTAAAAAAGTAGCTGTAGGTCCTTTAAAAAATTAATAGGTCCCGATCCAATCTTATTATGGCTTCAAACTACTTTTATTCCGAAGTGTATGGTCATATTATCAATTTTATTGTTAGGAAACTTTCAAACATTATTGAGACCACAAAAATTTAACTCCACTTGAACTTTATCGTGGTGAATCCAAACATTATGTGTTGCGGAGCATTTAAATAACTTTTTGTTTATTTCCAAATTCCAGCTCTTTACCAACGATGCAGCCCGTTGACAATCATGCTGGTGTGAGTGTGTATTGGAGAACTCGTGAAAAAGGTGATATATATCATTTTCAGATATATATATTTTTTTGGACAAAAAAATTTCAGATACAATTGGAAATATATATATATATATATGTATATATTGTGTATGTAGCAACCGCCAGTTGGGAAACATAAGATTAGTCATATTAATCTTGAAACTAAAAAGAGTAAATACTTTTGCAGTACTTCAAAAGGAATTTACAGACATGCAATTTTCTACAATCACATGGATAGATAATTAAACCATGTAAATCTGCTTGCAAGGAAAAGGTTTTAATGGTGTGCATTACATATATCTGCATAACTTAGTCCATAATAATTTGATAAGGGACTGAAACAAAAAATCTATACTTGCAAACACAATAAAGGACTCAAGAGTTGAATAATACTCAGAATGATATTCCATCAAAATTCTATTTTTTGAAGACGACCGTAACTCCAGAGATAAATTTATATCCCTCAATTTTGGTTAGATATATACATACATATATATATGCATGTATATGCCGACGAAGGTATAGTGAGAACTAGTTTGGGGTTGATTTTTCTTACATCCTTGTGCTTATTTTTTTTGGAAATTGTATCAGGAAGTGTTTAGTAAAAATTAAAGTAACTGCTTTTAATAACACCCTTCTGTTATTCTTAGAATATTTTTAAAAACAAGCTTAGAATGTTTTAAAAAATTGTTTCTCGTTTCCTATAATTACTTACTAAGATAATCTTAATTATAATTACTCCATTTTTCATATATGTGAATATATTTTATCAAACATCACACTACTTATGAAAATTACTTTTAAAATTTATTTATCAAATATTAAAATTATATCCACTTATCAACTCGACTTTTAAAAATAGGTATTAAAAATAAAGTTTAAAAATCGTGAGCATTCTCAAACTAAGCCCGAGTATTAGTATATCTATATCCCACCTATTGGCATTTGCATCTTCCTAGAGGATTCTTGAATTGCAAAAGGTCACATTCATATAATTATAATATTAATTATTATATATATATATAATAATTAACTCTCCTACTTAAGTTTGATAAAATTTTGCTATTACATCATCAGTGGATACACAAGAGTTAGAGTAACAATTTTTGGTTGGCAAAGAGCTGGTGTAGAGTACATATATATAAATATAAATTATATACTACTAAGTGTTGAATATATTGTTAGAGAGGCTAAGAACATCAAACTATGCAAATAAAATAAAATGGGAGAAAGAAAAACAAGATGAGAAACTGTGGAATATAACACATCATTTTCTTATTGTACAAATGGGAATGCATTGCAAATTGGTAGAAATATAGCGACTATCAAGTATTCAAGTACAAAGAACGATGCATATCACTTTTTCCTTGGTACATTGTGCTTGTTGGTTGTAGCTTTTAACTTCTAAAATTTTGTTTAGACGTTGCAACAAAGCAAACCCGACATACATGGAAAACAATCCTATATCATACGGGTGTATTGGGGCATGGGGGGAACTTGCCCTGCTATTCGGGACAAGAACTAAAAATTAATTTTGGTATAGTTATATATGCAAATATAAAAATACATATATATAAATATGACTTTAATATCACAATAGAACGTGCTTAGCATCCTAATGGCTACCCTTGTCTCCAATGAATGGGCCCCTATTTTCTTAATATTAACAATGGTATGTCTTTGTTGTATTATTACATTTTTCTCTAACTTAATATAATTTTACTAGTTTTACCTTCTTTGTCTATAAAATCATTTTCTTTTAAATTTTTTAAATGAATTAATATAGTTTGTAGCTAATTATATAATTTTATCAAAGTTTTGAATGATACTATCTAATTGTTGAACAATTTTTATCAAAATATTTTTTTAAAAAAATTGAGTTGTCAAATAATTACAATTTCTTTTTTTATTGAATTATATACAGATATTTTAACATATAAGTTACATTTTTTATGGACTAGCCTTAAAATAAAATTTAAATCTTCATAAATTGAAGTTATTTTTAAGCACATTGTTCCTCATTTCTCCAAAATCTTGGCTCCGCCCACTCAAATTATAATCATTCAAATACTCTAAACACTTGCAAATTCAATAAATACGTATCGTATTTCCATAGACGTGCCAATGTCGTTGACACCATTGTAGGTGCCAAGTAGTCATAGCTTATGTGTACATAGGAAAAATGACAAATCCATTGGCAATCTTATGAATCCCATGTTGTGTTTGAGAAACCAAAAAATCTTGTTAGTGGAATAAAATTGACAAAATGTGTGCGAGAGATACACTTAGAGAATGAAATCTTGGCACAAAGCAAGTCATATATGCCATTTTCAATGAACTTGTCAAGTGTGTATACCAACTCATTATTATTATAAATTTGTTAACATGATTGCCTTGCGATTAGAATACTATAGTTGTCCACGTGGCATCCTTTTCCATCTGACAAATTACCAAAATCTTGATCTCTTACATCATCATAAGATATAGGAATTAAGAGCTTTAAGTATAGAGCTTACTAGTACCAAACCTAATCTAGAAATTAAGAAGACACTTAAGCTTTCCAATTCCTAAATCTTTCAATTGTCTTTTTCAGAGAATTTTTTTTCATTCTTTTTATAATGTCTATTTAGAAAGCAGTTGATGCATTATTATTATTATTTTTTTTTTGTCAATTTATCTCTATTAATTATTCCACGCATGCCTATTTTTAAGATTTTAATCAATATTATTATGGTAAAATATGAATTTTTTCCTAAAATTGAGGGTGATTAACGAAATCTATGCGCCACAATCTTAAACGACACTTAAAAAGGAACAGAGAGAGTATATTTTAACGATGAGTTCTCTTATTTAATCTCGCTTTTTACTCCTAACAGGACATAAAAAGAAAATCATAAAAGAAGTATTGACTTTTTTTTGTCAAACAACAAATAAGCAAATATAAGAAGATTTGAAGAGACATTGGCTTTTTTTATTGTATTTTTTGAGCAAATAAATTAATTTTTCAACTCCCATACCAAAATTGGGTGAGCCTAGCTTAGCTAACTTTTTGAAAAGCTGAAGTAGCTAAATGCATAACTTCCTTGAAGGGGAAAAAAGCTTGGCTTGAAAACTGAACCCAAACAAATAAAGCAAATAAAATTTTAAGGGGTGTACGGATTTTTTAGCTGCAGAATTTCAGCAAAAAGCTAATTTATTCATATTAGAAAAAAACTATATACGACCATCTTTAATTTTTTAAGCCAAATAGAAAAAATAACTAAAATCTAATTTGTAAGTAAAAAAAGAAAAAGAGCTTAGTATTGAAAAAATATCCATTTCCCTTGGAATTACTTGTCCTGGTAGTTTCTATTAAGAATGGGCCAAACTGTATGGGCTGGGGTTGCAAAACTCGGTGTGGTCCGGTCTGCATATGTTTAAACGGGCCGGCCTGTGCAACTTTTTACGCGCTAATTATTAGGAACTGAAAATATAGCTAGCGAGATCTCATAAACCCCAATCTCTCTCTCCCTCTCTCTCTCTCTCTCTCAGCCACCACACCACCACTGTCCTAGAACCCTAAATCTCTCCCAATTCCGTATCTCTTTCTCTAAAACCCTAAATCTCTATATCCCCTCTCTCTCTCTCTCTCTCTCTCTGTACAATGGATCTCTCCAACACCAATGACAAGGACTCCTCCGACAATAATCAACCTAGGAAGATCAAGTTCGAGTACGAGGACGAAGATGAGACAGTCACCGAGTGCTCGAACCTCGAGGACGACGCTCTCATGTGCGACGCCGCCGTCGCCGAATCTGTTATCGGCGCCGACAAGACCAGCGCCGATTACTACTTTGACTCCTACTCTCACTTCGGTATATATCTCACTATATTAAGGCTTTTCTTGTTGTAGCTTTTGATAAAAAAAAAATAAAATAATAATAATAATAAAAGCCAGCTTTTTTTTGGTTTAGAAAAACATTAAATGAATTCAGCTTTGGATTTCTAGCTTTTAGGGGCAAAATAGTGAAAAAGCTTGTCTTGTAAGAGTACTCTACAGAGGATTTCTTCTCTGTAATTAATTTTAATTACTTAAATGAGAAATTGAAGAAAGAAACATCTCCCATCAACGTTTCTAAATATAGAAAAGTTTTCTAGAAATACAACTTTCTTATTGGAGAAAGTTACTATTCACAATTTCCCCATTAAAAATTTAGTTTATTTCTCACTAAAATAAAACAAGTACATCTATATATTTTAAAAAATGGAATTTATTATTTTTATATATTAATTTTTGATAGTGTAGAAATGGCTTTTTAAAAAGTTGTGGTTTTGCTTTGTAAGAGGAATTTATTTTTAACAGAAAACGTGAACTTTTTTTGCAACTGAGGACAAAAGTCCATAGAAATCACAAGGAAACTCTGCAAGACAAGAAGTCCTAAACCAACTAAAACAAACAAAACATCACAGCTATACAAAACCTAAACAACAGAAAAAACTAACCAAAACCATAAAAAAAAATAATAATAAGAAGCTAAAGCTAGCTTTGGAAGCTCCATAGCTGTTGGGTAGAAATCAGTAAAGCTAGCAGCACCATGATTTGCAAGCGCATCTGCAACCTTATTACCTTCTATATGAACATGAGATATACCCGCCTCAATACATTCAGCTAACTCTAAAATTTCAGACCAAATTTTAAGCAAAGTACATGGATGGTTAGCTGATTTTGAAAACCATTGAACAAGGAGCTTAGACTGTGTTTCCACTTTAATCCTTCTAATTTCCAGTTGATTACAAATTTTAAAACCCAAAAGCAAAGCTTGCATGTCAGCCAAATTATTTGAACCATGGCCCAAATAGGAAGCAAAAGCATCTACCGCAGAATTATCCTCAGCTCTAATAATATCTCCAGTCTCAGCTAAATCAGGGTTTCCCTTGGGGACCCCATCTATATTCAGCTTTAGCCAGTCCTCAGGAAGGGAGATCCATTTAACCAAATAGTTTTTTTAATCAGAACCTTCAAATTTGGAAACTTCAAACCATCAATCACCATGTGACCACCAAAAGAAGCAATGGATATAGGCTTTATGAGAGCATTTATATCCTGAGGAGTTTCACGAAAGTTATATTTAAAACTTTAATGAGAAAGTCTAGTGTGAATGCTCTAACTGTAGCAAATTTTAAGCAAAAATATAGAAAAGGTTGAGCTTAAAAGATGCAACCAAGCAAGCGCTAAGTTATAGTTTTAGTTGCTCCTTGCAAGTGGAATTTTGCTTTTTTTTTTATAGTTGCCATAGAAAGGGAAGTTCTTATTTCATTTAGGCTAACTTGGTTCATCCTATGATTTATATTAAAAAAATGCTTATTTATTTAGTGTGTTTTTTAAAAGTAAAATAAAATGAAACGTGAAATGCGGAAACACTGCCTTAAAACTGTGGGAGAAACGGATAGGGATAACAATAATCGAATAAATAATGTATGAGTCTACATGAAAATTATGAATTTATATTAAGGACTAGATTTTATTACAAAGATGGTCATATATATCGGTATAAAAATCATTAAGTAATATTGTAAGTAGTATTGGCATTAATGAAAATTTGCTTTTTTTTAATATATAGGTGGAAAACGTGTTCATATGAGCAGTATTTTTAAGTACCATATTAAATTCACCTACAAGTGTAAAGCATAAATATTTTAAGTGGTAAGAAATTAACTTCTTGTTGAATCTTAGTTCAGGTTATTTTTATGTTGAGTAAGAATCAACTTTTTAGATAATCACGTCTAATGTTATATATTTTTTTTCTTTTGTTCTGATTTGCAGGTATCCATGAAGTAAGTTTGCCGCATTCGCCCTCAAGAGTTGCAGTTTTTTGTTGTTTTTACAACTCATAGTTCGTTTGATCTTACCTTTGGTGTGCATAAATATAACATTTCGTGCCGTATGGAGATGGGCTATATTGTTGCTTATTATGTTTATGGTTCAATTATGTTAGATAATCCCGATACAAGAATTGTGTACTCATTAGAAGCCTTAAAATGATAGTTTACTTGGTTTCAGTTATGACCTCAACTGAGGCTTGAAAATGTTTTGGTATTGTTGGTTGTGTGTTACCATCTCATATTAAAGCTTGAGCTATAAAAGAAGGATGATGTTTTTTAATACTATCAACCATCATCCTGTCCTCGCTTTACTTCTTTGTCTTCCATAATCCCTCAAAGTTTTTCTTAAATTTGGATTGCTACTGGCCTTGATTTATGACAATTTCATGTTTCATTATCTGGGCAATTAACCACTTTTGCATCTGCAAGCTTGAGCTATTTTAAGGAACAATTTGCTACCCAGTAGTTTTTGTATCCTTGCATCAATGACCGCAATCTTATTTTCTTGTTTGGCCTCTTCCTATTATCTATACACATGCCTAAGATTCTATTGACTACTCATCTAAATTATCATGAAATCGCAGGAAATGTTGAAGGATACAGTAAGAACAAAGACTTACCAAAATGTTATTTATAGGAATACCTTTTTATTCAAGGACAAAGTAGTTCTAGACGTTGGTGCTGGAACTGGAATACTCTCTCTTTTTTGTGCCAAGGCAGGGGCAAAACATGTATATGCGGTATGATTTTTAGTCTGTGCATGTATGAGTTATCAATTTGTGTAAAGAAATGAATTTGAAGTGTGGTTATTCTCATGGATGTAACAAATAATGAACTATACAATTTCAGGTTGAGTGCTCGCACATGGCTGACATGGCTCAAGAGATTGTTAACACGAATGGCTTTTCAAATGGTGATAACTTTTGTTCCTTGAATTTCAGTTGCTTATTGTATTTATCGGCTCAGATTTCTAAAGCCTTCTCTCAATGATTTTTCTTTGTTACCTCCAGCTATCACTGTTTTGAAGGGGAAAATAGAGGAAATTGAGCTTCCAGTCGACCATGTGGACATTATTGTTTCTGAATGGATGGGATATTTTCTACTGTTTGAGAATATGTTGAATACGGTCCTCTATGCTCGTGATAAATGGCTTGTAAGTTGTGACCTGCTGCTTTATAAGATCTTTCAAATTGCCTCTTGTATTATGATGGCCAAAAAAGCTGACCTCAAACAAATAGAGCAGTTATATTAGATTTAAGGAACTGCTTCTAGATCTGATGCCATGTTCAACTAAGAGAACAAGAAAGACGAAATGTATGTGTATTGAATTGGGATTACAGATTACCTTTCAAAAAAAAATAAAAAATTGGATTGCAGATTGTAAGATTAAAAACCTGGAGAAGATTCGTCATATCTGAAAGGTTCTATGTTTGTCAAACTTTTATGTTACTGAATCTGTAAAGAACCCATGTGGATGTATTGATATCTGCTACTCGTGTTCAAGCGAGATGCTAGCATGTCAAAGATGTGTCAAAATATAATAGTTTAGTAGTGCACAAGTTACTAACCAGTAAATAGCCTATTATATTAGGATACTATTCTGGTGTAGATGCTAATATCCTGTATTCTACTACTTGTGAAATGTAAGACACAGCTGCACAATTTCTAGAATCCTTCCCATATTTAGTTGTCTCTTTCATATATATACTTTCTCTTTTGTATATCTGAAGGCTAATTTCATGCAATATGAGTCAACTTGCACAATTGTTCAATTGCACATATTTTTATTCTTTCGTTCTCTCTTTATTTCGTAAGACACTTATATAGCTAAGTTGTCTATCCAATGTGTTCTTTAAACTGCTATTTATATGGAAATTCTCACAGCCTGTATTACATGTTTGTTTGCAGGTTGACAATGGAGTCGTACTTCCAGACAGAGCATCTTTGTTCTTGACAGCTATTGAAGATGCCCAGTACAAGGAGGACAAAATTGAATGTAAGCTTTTATCGGTTGCCTTGTTCAAATTTTATGTTGTGTTCTGTTTAGAAAACTTCATCCAAGATTTGAATCTAATTAGTAGAAGTTCTTTGTAATCATAGTCTGGAATGATGTGTATGGCTTCGATATGACCTGTATTAAGAAACAAGCCATGATGGAACCTCTGGTCGACACGGTCGAGCAGAATCAGATTGTGACAAACTGCCAGCTGCTGAAGGTATTACTATATTCTCGTGGGCTTTTATTGGCACTGTTTATCCTTGAAATTTCATGTCGTGTACATTTTGTCTTTACTATTGTCTCACTTCTAAACAATTTTTTACCACCTTGTCAATTGGATTTCTGGTAAAATTTCCCATCATATTTCACATTGGAGTTTCTTTATTGTAATTTAAAAGACCAGAATTGTGTATTTTTCTTTACAGGGTTATCCGTCTCCTGAATGTGTATTTTCTTTGAAAAATTAGTTCCTTTGACAAAACTCTGTGTAGTAAAGTACCATGGTTAAGCTTGAGAATTGCAAATTAAAAGTGGATCTACTGTCACTGTCGTTCATATGAGATTTTTTTTTTAATTGGCAGACAATGGATATTTCTAAGATGTCTCCTGGGGATGCTTCCTTTACAGCTCCATTTAAGCTCATCGCAGAAC
>MKEJ01105111.1:0-16428 GCA_001753735.1 Embelia ribes
CTACCTCTATTTTAGAGTTTGAAGTGTATATATTAAAATTTAGAGAGTTAAAAATAGGTAAACTGGTGGAATGCCCTAATCAATGACAAAACATTATCCTAATTTCTACCTCTATTTTAGAGTTTGAAGTATATATATTAAAATTTAGAGAGTTAAAAATAGGAAATATGGTGGAATGCCCTAATCAGTGACAAAACATTATCCACATTTCTACTTATGTTTTATAGTAGCTCCATAATTAATCTATCCTGATTGATATTTGTGGTGCTTACAGCCCCAGCTTGAATTTCTATAAGTTAGGCCATACACGCCTCCATTGTGATTTGTAGTCATGAGTTCGTCAAATTGAAAACAATCGGCATGGAAACAGGGAAAATGCTCCCTCCCAGATCCACAATGCGCAATGCGGAACCTTTATGTACTGAGTTGTCCATATATATATATATATATATATATAAACAGAAAAAGAAATTTCATTTCAAATTCAAAATTATTCCAGAACAAGGGAAAAAACAAGGTGAAACTTAAACAAAATCCAAATTTTTTAAAGTAAAATTGAAATTTGGAAACCCTAACCTGAGCCATAGTCAAGCCTTTGGAGTCATGGGACTTGATAAGCTGGTCATACTGCTGCTTAATCTTCCTCTGAGTAACACTAGCCGATGTCGTAAATGGGTACACACAACCCTCCTCCTCCTCTTTCTTCTTCCCCTTCTTCCTCTTCCTCTTCTCACAATCCGACCCCTCCTCAACTGGGTCCGACCCGAACAACCCAACCCATGCCGAATGGGTCGGGTCTGGCTTCATGATAATTAAGTGCCCCGTTTTCTTAATCCTCTCAGGATCCAATTCCGACCCGTTTATAACCGCGTCGGACTCGATCGAATCAACCCAATTTGGGGAATCGGACTGGGGCAAATGGGTCGGCTCCGGTTTGACGATTAACGGGCTTTTGATTTGGTGCTCTGTTTTCTCACTATCCAAATCAACCGATCCCGACCCATTTGCAACCGGGTCGGACCCGAACGAATCGGCCCAGTGGAGGAGAGGGGATTGGGTCAAGTGGGTCGGGTCGGGTTCGGGCGTTAGTGGGTTTTTGATTTGGTGCTCTGTTTTATTAAGCCTCTTGTAAACAGAGTAGATGATGATGGAGAAGAGAGTTAGAGAGAGAGTGGAGAAGAGGATGAGAGAGAAACTGGTTTTGAACTCCATTGATGATAGAAATCCACCGATGCACAAGGATTTTAGGATTTTTGTTTCGGTAAATTACACTTTTTCCGCTATGAAGTTTCTGAATATTACAGAATACCCCTGATATTTATTACTTTGCACTGTCCCTCCTTGGGGTTGGGTTTTAATGTCCATTGCACTTTACTACCAAAGTTTATGGGGGCAAAGTGAGAGTCAATTTATTTATCATATTTGATCCATAAATTCCCAAAATAACCCTATGTCTTATAAACTTTCTATTCGTAAATGGAATAATAAATATACTCAGTATGATATGTAAAAATGCTTTGCCCTTCTTGGTCAATAAAATCACTAACAAGCACCAAATTATTGGCGCCTAAGTGTACGCATTATGGAATGAGTGGCTAGCTGGGATGGTGGTACGACTTTTTTATTTTATTGTTTTTTAGATAAATTATTTTGTATAATTATACATATTTACAAATATACAAGCTTTCCTACAAATATAGAAGGGTAAGATGGTCTTTTTCGTTATACAAAAGTATCATATTCAAAATTAAAAAAGAAAAACCGGGGAAAAGGAGGAGCAATTTCGTCTCTGCTCATGGAAAACATTAAAACAAACTTTTATCCTTGGTTGGGGAGAAAATGTAGTTTCCGATACCTTATGGGTATTATGAAATAGTCGGAAACCTTATGGTGCAAAGTGTAATTTATTCTTTTCTTTTTTGCTGCGAAAAGAAAAGAATATTTTGATTCTATCTAGATATAAAATAAAAGACATATAGAAAAGAAAACAAAAAGGAAAAGTGGCAGGTTCTAAAGATGAAGTGTTGGTGGTGGGAAGGTTCTCAATTCTTGTTTTTGTTTTTGGTTTTTCTCATTTGGAATTTTTTATATTTTTCAAATCAATAAAGTCGTTCGCCAATTTGGCTCCTTCATTACAACTCGTTAGAGTGGTTTCTCTAATTTAATGACTGTACGTTTCGAATTATCACGATCGTTCATAATAAATATGAATTTAGATCTTATGTGAAAACGCGATATAGCGATTTTCCTAATTTGACTCGTACCCTAAAACATGTAATATAATGATTTACCACAAAAACTTTCTTGGCTCGTACCTTAAAAACATGTTATAGCTGTTTCTAATTTGAAACTCGTTACAATAATTTACTTGAAACTCTAATTATTTTTTGTCAAGGTAAAAAGCTCATTTGGGATTAACGCATATTCTTTTTCTTACTGTTGAAGGAGCAATCTAAACATTGAGACCCCTACTTAAATATTTTAGATATATCCTTAAAAATCATACAGAACCTTGGCCAGTGTTAGATCATCTTCAATTTAGAAATTGCAATTTCAGTTTTAGAAAGCAATCTTATTACAAGAGTGTAAAAGTGAAAACAAATTCATCATGCCCAAGTCAATTATGTACGAGTAAAAAACTAAGAATAATTTTTCTTCTCAAACTTCTGGAGTGGAGAATACGATTTAGTTAGTTTTTCCAGCGGAATTTATAATTTAATTTTTCATCGCAGTAGTAAACAAGACAAACTATCTAGCTTTAACGTATGGTGGAAATAGAAGTCGTCGTGAGGAAGTAGCTGCATTGCAACTTCACAACGAACGATCACAAGTGTACTATAAGTATGTACAACCGAGTGTTTTAAATTGTATTTAAACTCGTAAATTAAGCAGGGAATTTTTCGCAGATTGAGATGCAATCTTTGTCCATCTGTTATACTACGATACTTGAATTACATTAACACGATAGAGGATTGTGTTGTAACTTGTAAGGACTCGGTACCGAGCAGTGGCTTAAAATTAGAGACAACCCCAATGTTAAGCGTTGTTAAGCAGCGTTAATAAATTACTGGGAAAATGATTTTTATACTGACAATCATGTACATAAATTGTTAAAAAAAAAAAAACGTATATTCCATGCATGATTTTTGGAATGGATATCATTCCTCAAAAAAATTTATTCAAACAAATGAAAGCCAAGAGCTTACATCTCATAGAATACACTAAAACAACAGTATTATGCACATGGATACATTTCCTACATCTCAATGTGCTTGCCAAGCTCTTATATATAACAACTTGTATGCATATATGTACATAGGACTTCATAATCATCAGAATTTTGTATGGGCTTCGAACCAAATGGTGTGTCGTATTCCCTACGACTTCACCCTGGCAATGCCAAAACAAATGGTACCTGTGATTTTTCGGAAACAGATGCGGTAAAAAAATACTTCTCAATTTGTATGAATATGTGGTATGTTTTCGAAATCAACTGCAAATGGCTTCTACTGAGAGTTTCTTCATGACATTGGGACATGGATCCCCTCCAAATGCTTCTGGTGTTACCGGTACCGTGCATGATTGTTGCCCGATGCAATACTGCATAAAAAAAAAAATAAATAAATAAATAAATCGATCATTTAGTTCCCCGAGTATCGGTCTTGTATGTCCAACATACTATTTAGCTAAGACGGCATACAAATCAATGAATATAAGATACCGTTAAACTTCAAAAAGATTTTGGGTATTCTAATTTTTGAACTGCATAATATTAATCTTGGCGTTTTCGCTAAAGCAAAGTCAGGATATATATACAAGTTGTAAAAACTTACAACTGTTTGGCCCAAGCATGTAAATATTTCTGTTTCCAAGTATAAATGCATCGATTGCAATGTTTAATATACCTTTTCAAAGACATCGTACGAGTGATGAGCATGACAACTCCCCTCTCGGAAGCTTCCGCAGCCCCCTTCGGGTGTTCCAAAGCTAGCAAACTTTATCGAAGTCATCTTCTGACCAGCAGCACACGAGAGGTGGGCCTTAGGCCTAAGGGGTTTGCTAACTTTACCAGAGGCTTGCATTTGATAATTCACCAAACTTGGTTGCCACTCGTATATATCTGCGCATACACTGTATATCTCTCGTTTCACCAACGATATCTCATACGGGTTTCCTCCCAACTCTTCAAACACGACCAACAAATTCCCAGTAGGACGAAGCCAAGACCGAGGAACATGATACCTGATAATACCATGCATAATTATTCTATTTCATTTTTGTGGTGAAATCAAACTAGTATGGTAACGACTTAAGTTTTCAAAAGTTCATTAGCTTACCATATTTGCGAAGGCTCTCCACATTTACTTAGGCATTTCTTCTCATCAAACCAACCGGCATAACTACAAGTACTACAAGAACCCGTAGCTTTGTATGCAGGCCAGTGTCGTCCTACACTTTCGCCGTTAATCCATACTTGACCTTTACCCATACTGCTCATATCCAAAGCCAAAGGCTCGTCTCCAGCTGGGGCATTGAAAATACTCTGAAATAAAAAACACGAAATAATCACAACCGCAAGGTCTAAGGACTAAAGCATCAAGACTTCACAAATTTTTACTCACGTTTAAGTACTCACCTTGTACCACGTGAGCGGTTGTTTTTGGGAAACCAAAGAACCTTCAACCCACTCAACAGAGGAGCTTCCACTAAGCGAATGAAGACTCAATTGTTCTCCTTTTAGGCCAATCTAATCAGAGGCGTAAAAGCTTAAGCAATTAGAGAAACGAGAGCAATTATCGAGAAGAATTAGCTATACAACATACCTTGTAAGTCCACTTTTGCCAAGATAGATCTCTCCTTCCCTCGTTGAGACCATCCAATGAAACCGGACCAAGAACTCCCGCATTCCACGTCTCAAAATGTGGACCTATGTTCTGTTTCCATAAAGAAAGGGAAAAAAAAAAAAAAGAAAAAGAAAACTTAATATTGGTTTACCACTAAATATTAGAAAAAAAGGAACTACTGGTCTGCTTGTTTAGTAAATTTAGAAGGGATTTATCAATTCCACAATTTCAGAAGTACAGGTAGAAAACCTTTTTAGCGGCGAATCTGCTTAGTAATGATTTAAAATATGCCTAAATATTTGACCACATCGTACATTCAGAGAAACAGATCGTACCGGAAGACCAACAGCAATGCTCAGCAGCGCGATTTTGTTTACACCAGCTCGAAGGTTTACACCTTCACTAAAAGTTAATTTCGGGTGATCTAAGCTTCCATAGGCAGTTCCTGCAAAAAAGTTATATGTCCTTCTCAATTTAGAGTACAGTTTTGGAAACATGAAACACCAAAACTACATGTCCATGCGTAACCCGAGCAGCGCACCTGATAATTGGCCGTTGATGAAAACATGTAGAGCATGCCCAGCTGAAAAGACTGTGAGAACCGGGTACTTTCCACTCCTCAAAAATCCTTCATTAGAACCAATCTTCACACTGAAGGTTCAAATGAAAATGACAGATTACGCAAAAACAAATTATTAATCACTTTTTAAAATCATTACATCTATGAAAATAATTAAGAAATGTGAATTTAAGATATAGACTTACTCTGTCATGTACCATAAATAATCAGAAACGTCCCTCGTAGTATTTATTTGCTCCAACAATCCCGTCATTGTAAAAGTATTGTCATCATAAGAGGCTAATGGCTCTTCATTATATGAATGCCAATAGAATCCTACGTCGTAAACCACAGGTGTCATCTTCATGATAGCACTTTGAGCTCCCAACTGCACATACAATATTTCTTCTTCGTCAATACATCGTTAGAAAGAAAAGACAAAATAAAACCTTAATTTCTCACCCTTGCAGTGTTGAAAACGGTGTGCTTGCAATCGGGAAGAATGCTGATCGACCAAGGAGGTAAATCGTAATGCATGTTTCCAAAAGTGACTTTTGCATAGGACCTCGAGTTGTAGTTTGCTAAGAATGCTGAACAAGCCCCTGATTTTGCATTGAATACATGGGCCTGCAAATACAGTCAAAAGAAGGAGAATGAATTTAATTTGGTTACATTTTGCTTCAAAACTTAGTTGCGGAAACAGGTTTTCGAGTAATTTGTTTCTGAAAGCACCAAATTTAAGAAACTTATAAGAATGCTGTCCCCATGAAAACAGTAATAAAGCAACCATGTTGCACCGAGTTCCAATGTTCTCCAAAAAATCCAAAACAAAAGAAACTTTAAACAGAAACCTGAAACTTAGAAAACACAGCCTATCATTCCTTTAGTTTCTACTGAACTGAAATAATATTTTTCGAGGAGAAAATGGGATTAGTCTAACCTCTTGATAGTTTCCAAGAGAAATCGTTGTGGGATCTGAAGATACCAGAGCTGGCTCACACAGTTTTATTGCTCTATGGAGATCTTTCAAATGGCCCCATTTAGGTTGCCTCAATAGCCCTACAAGAGAACATGAACACTCGTAAAGTTTACTCACGAAT
Organism: Embelia ribes; assembly: GCA_001753735.1. Lineage (NCBI taxonomy): Eukaryota > Viridiplantae > Streptophyta > Magnoliopsida > Ericales > Primulaceae > Embelia > Embelia ribes. The sequence continues at coordinate 6,504 of MKEJ01105111.1, forward strand.
CTATGATCTTGAAATACATAAAACTACAACGTGTTTTCTCATAAGACAAGGGTGAAGAAATAGCAAGGAAAACAAAATATCTACGTGTCGACAAAGAAATGTGCCTTTTGTGTAGAAAATGGCTGTGCCTTCTAGAATTTAGATGTTCTAGAAACAAGCTCACATGTTCTTTTTGTTGATGGCAAAATCAATAGACGAAAAACTACAAATATCAGCTTTCTGTTACTCTTTAGTAAAACTTACGTTGCCTCTTATCAACAAAAAAAAAAATGTCCTATCTACAAAACTTGCTGATGTGGAGGTCAGCTTATGGTAACAACTAGGCTATGATCTCAGTAGTATATTCCTGTTACGCACCCGCCATATCTTCTTCAAATTTTTAACAATAATAAAAAATTGCAGAATAACAATTAAGAATTCGTCGAGCAAATTGATATACTAAAACGTATGAATAAGAACTTTGAAAACATTTGGCAATCTTTAACACTTACCATATTCATCAAGAGGAGCATCATAATCATAACTAGTCGCGATAAAAGGGCCACCAGCTGTCCTGCCAAAATTTGTTCCTCCATGATACTACAAGTGCAAAACCACAAAAATTTTAGCTACACTGACTTACGGTTAGATTCTTGTGTACGCAATACAACAACAACAAATAATAATAATAATAATATACGCACCATATAGTAGTTTATGAATGATCCACCCTTTTGTACAAATCTTGCCACTGAAAATGCTATATCCTCTGCAGGGCGATAGGGAACTGCTCCCCCAAATTCAGTAAACCTGACAAGTTACATAACATATTATTAAGTCGAAAATAGAATTTACTTTAGATAGCAGTATATATGATGTGATAACAAAAAGATAGAATGGGTATTCACCATCCGGTCCATGCTTCGGTCCACATCTTGGGTTTGTAAGCTTTGTTAGGAGAGAAGTAATCGCAATAAAAACCATTGCAAGCATTTATCTGTGTATGATAAGAACTGTTATTAGGTATATAACCAATACAACACAATCATAACCAGAAAAAGGATTTATTTCCGAACCTAGGTCTATACGATTTACTTAATATTAAATACCCTCTTGGTCTAATAATTCAAACACTATCATACTTCTCAAAACGAGGAAACAGAAACAGATACAGTTATAACTAACAAGGAAACATCATCATCGGTACAACAAACAAAAACAGCAATAACTGAAAGGTGCGGGAAACAGAAAACTTGAGCCATGTGGAGGAACGATGCTATCCCATCGAAAAAATAGACACTACACTATTTCATTGCAACTCGGACTAAGTATTAGAATTACAATATTATTAATGATAGTATTTCTTAAGAAAACACAAGTAGATTATGAAGTTAATGCATTTTTCGTTTTAGAAAGAAAATTTTAGTTGATGTACCCTTACCAATGTAATCAAAATGGAAATGTAATGCAATATATGCATATTAAGCATATACTTACAATGGGGTCAGGAGCATCGTCTTGTTTGCACATAACCCATGGGACACCGGTACCTTGAGCCACGGCCATTTGAGCAGCCCATTTGGTGTATGCTTTACCCGGAGTACCCAATTCATATTCCATAGGCCCGTATTCATTCTCAATCTGTTTCATACAATTTTTTCAATTTTAACTATATGTAGAAATTCACCGGAAAATGGAAAGGACTGAAGGTGAGTTTCGGAAACTACCTGAGATAGAATTATTGGACCACCTTGAGATTGGAATAGACTCTCGGCTTTCATCATATTTACAATCTTCGTCGTGAACTTTTGCATTTGAGCCTTCAAGATGTACATTTAGATACTATATAAATTTAGTATTTTTACAATCCTAGAATTTTAATAGTAATAATAGAAATTGAAACATAGCCCATATTCCCAACCTTGAAGGGCCCATTGTCTGTCCTGAAACTGATACCAGGAACATATTTCAGCCAAACAGGAAATCCCCTGAAATAAAAATGTAAAAATACAGGAAAAACATATAAGTGCTCAGAAACACAATTTTTTAAATCATTTTCCAGAAAAAAAAAACTTTAATAATTACCCAAAATTCCATTCAGCACAAACATAGGGACCAATCCTAAGATGAACATAGAGACCTGCTTGCTGGACTGTCTTAATAAATTTCACCAAATCATATCTCCCCCCAAAATAGTACTACAAACATAAAAAGCACAAAAATTTATTACTTGGCCATAAATATAAATAAAAGTCCATGTCAATAAAATTCTTCTTTTCGAAAATAAAAAAGGATGGAAAATAAATTACTTTTCCAGGTTGAGGCTCATGTCCATTCCAGAAAACATAGGTCTGGATAACATCCAATCCCCCTTCTTTAGCCTTCTGAATAAGATCTGGCCACATCTGTAAAAACAAAAAAATATCCATTTACCAAAATCAATAATATATATTAAGAGCATTCACACCAGTCTGTCTGTCTTTGTAAAAATTCATTTCTATGATAAAAGTCAATATGTTAAAAAATTCCAAGCACCAGTCTTTCTACACATTTTCTTAAAATTATTTTAATAATCAGTATCTTTTCTCCTAATCTTAATTAGGGTTTCATACTTTTGTAGAAAAAAGAAATAAATCAAATAAATGCTAATGAATAGAAGATTTCCAACTCAGAAATTTGTGGCAACAGTTCTGCTCAAATTTCTAGAGAGATGAGAACTGGAGTAGGACATTTCTAATCCAAGATTTCTCATTTAAGAAAATAAACGAGAGAAATCTCGCATTTCAAAAAAAAAAAAAGGGTGTAATGCTGTAACAAAACACAAAAAAAATGATTCCAAAAACACATTTGGGAAAAAGAAAGATATATATACCTCAGGGGTGCTACGTGGGTAGTGAATAGATCCAGATAAAAGGATCTTCCTTTGGCCATTGATGACAATTGCTCTGCTATCATATGATACAGAGGCTACACAATGAGACACCAATGAAGAACAAAATAATAATAATAATAATAAAATCCTCAAAAACATTCTAATTTTTGAACCCATATTTGGAGCCTAAACAAAGCAATGCCCTTTTTGTTTTTTGGTTCCTCAAACACTTTGAAAACTTTTATTCTTTACTTCTTTTAATCAGAGAGAAAGACTGAGCAGAGAAGAAAGGGGGGTAAAGAAATCCAGAGGGGATTTATTTATTTCTTTTTTTCTCTTTTATTATTATTTTGTTGAGAGAAGGAAAAAAAAAATGTGACTTTTACTGATCGGACTGTGATAAGTGGGAAAAAGCAGAGGGGGCTTCGAGCTGCTTTTAAAGGGGTGGGAGTGGGTCCCACGTAAGTACGGGACCCACTCCTGGGTTTGCGTTCCTCATCCAAACGCGGAGTTTCTCAGCTTTCATCCACTAAATACTTTTTTTCTTTTTTTTTATTATTATTATGATTTATATATATGATAATTAGCTAAATACTTTTTTTAAAAAAATGAGGATAAAAGGAAATTTTTGAGGCGGGGTTTTGTTGTAAAAATATTAATCATTGTGCATGTCTGTTCACCTCGATTTGCTGAGATAATAAATTTATAAGGCACAATATTACCTCTTGGTAATGCGATATGGGAAGTTGATGCGCGTGACTGACAAGCAGTATTTGTTATACAATTTTCGACAGCTGGATGCATGCTCAACTGCTGCGATTTAATACTTTAAAATTTTAAAAATAAGAAATAATTTTTTATATTAAATTGCAACTGTCAAATGTGCATCTAACGGCCGGAAGCTGCATAATATGGACTACTTCTCAATTATACGCTGCAACTTACCATCTTCCCTTAATAAACCTTCGGTTTTCTATTGATAGTCATTTATTCGTTTATATTCGTAAGAAACATTATATGTTTATCATTTATCATTTATTTTATATTCCATCCATCCCATTTTTATTGTCCATTACGAGGTATCTAAATTTTTATATTAACAAATAATAAATGAGTTTAACTATTTTAATTTATTAGTTACTTCCATATTTACCCTTATCACAATTAATAAATGACATAAGAATTATAAATATTAAGTTATATAAAGTACATTAAATGGGAATAACTTAAAAAATTGTAAATTCTTATATATTTGTTATTAAAAAATATATAAAACTTTTAAATATATTCCAAAATAATAAAAGTGACTAAATAAATTGAAACTGCCACCAAATCAGCGCGGACTGAGATTTGTAGAAAAGGAATCCCAAGTCTTTGGTTCCATGTAGGGAGGCTTTATTTATTTTATTTATTTTTTTGGAAAGAAACAGTTATGGTATTCGTCAAATTATTTTTAATTTACATATAAATTATATATAAACTTTAGAAGTCTTACTACCGCCGATGCTCTCCATGGCAATAAATGTAATTATTTAGGGCCTAAATAATATTGGTTTCGTTAGTAATCACTAAAGCAAAATTCTTAAGCATCCTTTAGTACACAAGATGTCTCATAGTACGTAACAATTTTTCTATTTCTTACGCTATGAAGGTTTGAATAATCCTTTACCATAAATAAATCTATAAATTCTAGCGTACATAATAGTTTTTAAATAAAAAAGTTAATTTATTTTTTATTAATAAAAAATCGAATACAATCAGATTAAAATTTTTAATTTATTGAATCAAAAATAACAAATAAATTTAAAATAAAATTTGAGCAATCTTAATCAAATAAGCTATAAAATTAAAATTTACAAATTAAAACCAAACAAGTCATTCAATATAATTTTTATTTATATTTAATAGTAAAGATACAAGTTAAAGTTCTGTTTGGGTGTTGTGACCAAAGCCAATTATAGCATGGACAAAGATTCTCTAAGCAATCAATCGCCCCCATGCGGTTGTTTTTCCTCAGTTTATTTAGCCAATAATAAATAAGTAAAAGCAACTTTTATTTGTTTATTAGTATGATAATTAAGCGCTTAAAAAAATTGACCAATTTCCGTGGCAATTCGTAACTTTCCGTACATTGAGAGCTAAGGGCGCGTTTGGTTGCACCTATCTTGGAAATCCCAACTTTCTACTAGTCTGTTATTAGTTCAGAGCTTTGAAATTCGAAATCTGTGTTTTGTCACGGGTTAGGTTTATCATATTTTGCATTAAAAAAAATGTATATAAAAATTATGGAGTAATATTCTAGCACCGTTTCGATTGTGTATTTGTTTTGAAATAAAAAAATATGAAATTTGATTTTATTCATATAATTAGGTAGAAAATTTATATGTATATATGTCTGTTCATATGTAAAAAAAAAATACTATTAATATTATTGTATAAAATTATAATATATGCAAAATTTCTTCCCATCATGTTCAATAATAAATAAATGCACGAGAATTTTTTTTATATAATTGGATGTATAAAATGTTATTCAAATAATATTATTGTGTATTATAGTAGGGAGACCCAATTCCGATGGTCATGTGCACCGGTGCCATTAAATAGATTTTGTGCCACCATTATCCTTATTTAACATGTAATTTTAAGTTTAAATTGTATAATTAAATTTGAATTCAAATTTAACATGTAATTTTAAGTTTAAATAGATTCTGATAAAATGACTCTCCCGGTAGAGTATTTGCAAGAATAACATATTTTTAATATTTATTATAAAAATAACTTTTTTAAAGTGTAAATAATTTAAAATGCCATTTATTTCCTTTTCCTTTTTCCATATTTGTTTTTTCTCTCTCTCATTCCTCTCTTTCTCTCTATTTTCTCACTTTTTTTTTTTTTCCAAATCAATTAGAAAAGATAATAGATAATTGAAAAAAATATACGCTCTCTCTCTTTATATATGGATCTCAGTACTTCTTTCAAAATTTTAACAATATTATGTAATTTATTGATTTATTGATATTAAATTAAAAAAATATTAGTATTTAAACTATTTATCATAAAAATACGATGAATTTAGTAAGTTATAACCATTACTTGTCAATTGTTCTTCAATATTAAAGTTGAAGATTAGTAAAAAAATAATGAAAAAATCGTGAATAATAGTTCTTCAAGTTATTCACTAATTTTTCAAATTCTTCAAATTCGTGAAGAGTTAGAAGAATAGTTATTTCATATTTTAAATAATAGTTAGATATATAATTATTTCGTATTTTAAATAAACTTTTGAGAAATATTGATGTTTTTGTTTTCTAAAATATTAATTTCTGTAAAAAATGATTAAAAATATTAACTTTTCTCTAGCATTTTATTCTGTCTATTTTGTTTTTTTCACATGAAACTTTTTCCTATTTCAATTTGCACAACAGCATATTTCAATTATTGGTAAGTATGCACAATACAAGCATTTGTTTATGCAGTCCTACCTGTGTAATATAGTCAACGTGATATCTAATTGCCACTTTTGGTTTTACATGTACTTTTACATATGCCAATTCAAATTAAAATTGCACCATAATATAATGCAGCAACTAGGTCAGTAAATAGATTGGTCTTGAATTACGTCTACTTTAAATAATACACCCATTAGTTGCAAGGCAAAATTTTGCCACGTTTCTTTGTCTATTTTTTTTTTCCTTTTTATAGCTTTATTAAAAAATCTACCCCAAAAGTAAATTTAGGATTTCTTTAAGTGCAATTGTTTCAAATTAATTTAAACCTCTTTGTTGCAAACATTTTAATACAATTTTTTACAAACATATATAGCTTGAACGACTAATGTCTATTTATCCCGCATATAAGGAGAAGACTCGTATAGAATTTGTAGGTAGTCATGTGATCATTGTTGATTAGGGCATCATTAGAACCATTTTCCAATTAATCCCAATTTCAAAAACACGTTATAATCTAATACTGTGATCAAATAAAGAGCATATGTATAACTCATATAGATGATATACTCCATAACATCATTTTTTGCAGCTTGAAACACAAAAATAAAATAAAATAAATAAATAAAAGAAGAAAGCCTTTGTTATTGAACGGTTAATTTTTTATTTCAAAATTCCCATTCCCATTATTCTTTTATCTCTTAATTATTTCAAAATTCTCATTTCAATTATGTTTTTAACTTTCCAATAGAGTGACAATTTTTTGTTTATTCCCTTTATATTTTTTGGATATCAGTTTATTGCAAGAAATAATATCCAGTAATTATTCCCTTCCAGTGCAGCTAAGATATTGGCTACTATAGTTAGTAAATATTCGAAAGATTTTCTTTTACTACACCAAAGTATTCATAATTGAAAAAGCTTTTATTTTCTAAGCATATTTTTTTACATTTTTTTTGGTTGTTCTTGTCACAAAACTCTTGAAAATATATTTTTAAATTAGAAATTCATATTTTCTTAGTATTTTTATGGCATAAACTATATATAAGTTGAATTGTTGCAATGTACTTTGAAATTAAAAAAGTCATCATATCAAAATTGCGAGTTTTACATAACATTTTTTTGTCTTACCGTATTTTACTAACTAGGTTGGGTATTCATTTTCATATTACTGTTTTATTTTTTCCTTTTCGCAAAAATCACATTGCCAATCCATTCTTTCCTTCATTTTCTATGTTTTGCTTATTATTTATTTATTTTTTTTTAAAAAAAAACAGATTAGGAATAATATCATTAAGGTTATAATTTTAGATAAAATATTCTTAGTAATCGTATTTATAGAGCACTCTTTTGAGAGAAAGTACTAAAAATAATCAATCACGTGCAGTAGCCACATTTTACCTTGTTCGAATTCTCAAATAATGAAGTGGTAGAAAGAGCTTTAAAAAGTGTTTTCAAGAGGTTAATGAAAAATTTGTAACCTCCAATGATAAATCAAGAGCTACGGTAAATTGTTATTTTGGTATTTATGTAAAGGTAATATTAGAAATGAAAATCGAGAAAATAAAATGGATGAATTCATTTTTCAGAGTCGGGATAAATATACCACAGTTTACAACTACTTAATGGGCCTCTGACCAGCTAATAATGGGCTTTTAAGAGCTGATTGGGCCATTAGACCCTTCATAACTTGGTCTTGCTTCACTGTTAAGCATAATTCGTATTGGGCCCCGTCTTAAGTGTTTTAGAGGAACATAAACAAACAAAAATTTTATTTTATTTTTGTCTTTTCTTTCTAGTTAATAATATTTTCGGGACAGATTAGGTGAGGAAGACAGCGAGATTTTACTTGCTACATTTAAAAAAAGAACCAAATATGAGCCCAACCCAAAATAAACCCAAATCATCTGCATTTGGGTTGACTTAGGATTGGATTGAGAATATAATTGGATTGAATTTGGGTTCAATCCTAAAGCCGAGAATTGGATTGCAGTTTGTTTTGGGTCCATTTCGGGTAATGGTTGATCCGGTTTATGATAGGGTAAATTTTTTAAAATATAAGTTTTAAAAGAAAAAAAATTAAAAACGTATTGTAAAAATATTATTTTCCAATTTTTTGTCAAATATTTTTTTTTTCTAAATGTTCAGGTCATATTTTGGTTTATTTAATACTTTTTGGATTAGTTTTTGGTCCATTTAAACAGAAGCCCAACCCATAACGGCCTGGATCATCTGCATTCGATTTTGTCTGTCTGTCCTCAATCAGGTGGCCGAACTTTTCTGTTAAAAAAGTTTTTAAAAAAAAACTTCTTTGGATAGGACTTAAAGGAGATTAGCGTACTCATGGAAATCAGGTATTGTGGTCGAAAAATTAATCAATTATTTTTGGATTTGAATCTTAATTTATTTTTTCCTAATTACATAAAAAGTCGAGATTTATGCATAATTCTCAATTTATGATTTGAATCCCCCAACTAGGGGTGTTCATTAGACCAGGCGGGTCTGAGAGTCCGCAGGTCTTGTAGGTCCAAGGGTCTGCGGGTTTGAAACGAAAAAAAGGATACTCATATTCGCATTGCAACACACGCATGTAGGCGGGGCGGGACACACCGCAAGGCGAGGATACCCGCATAGATTAGTAGATTGATTTTTGTGGTAAGTCCACTACCTTTTAATAATTTAGATAATGATATGTAAATTAATAAATTGTACCAAATGCGCAAAAAAAAAAAGGGGAAAAAAAAAGAGTGTGGACTGAAAATAATAAAATCTGAAATAGTTTTCTCCTTCGTAACAAATGAAAACTAATAAAATTTAAGTCGCTGGAAGAAAAACGAGTGCAACTGATATTATTGAATCTTTATAAACAAAGCCCAAAAAAATTTATGAGGAAATAATTTGAGAACTTGTGAGTTGTAAATATTGAGAATTAGGAATTGATTGTTATTGGTTGTGATAAATGAAGTAGAAAATAATGTATTTATAGAAAAAAAAATTAGCCCTTTTTTTCATAAACGTTTGTAATGGGTAGGTCATACGACTTACCAAAATGATTAGTGGATTACGCCTACCATTACAATGCAATAATTTTTGAAAATGACGAAGGTTAGTCTGCTTACTTTCTAGGATATTCCACCAATCTTACCGTTGCATACATAAATTGCTCACTAATTATATAATTTAAGTAGCTAATTTTATGATATTAGGGGAGATTAGTGGACTTACCTATACGGTAAGTCGACTTACTTGCGGGCAGTTCTCATATTCTTATCCATCTCGCATAATTGCGGGTGCAGTGCGGGTACGGCTATATTGTGGGGCAGGTGCGGATCTACCCAGCGAGACCGTGGATAAGCTCACACAAATACAGATCTGCTGATCACCCCTCCTCCAAACCAATTTGGAGCATGCATGAAGGAGTTAGATCCTCCTATTATTTTTCGTGATGCATTAGGATCATTCTGGACTTGAAACAGAAACATTCATTGTAAAGTAAATTACAGCAAATATGAAAGAAGTTTTATAAAAAAGCTTCCACACACGTGCATATACGAACATGTAGAAAAAAATTTATAAAGGAAGTGTATAGAAATTTCTTCTTCTTTTTTTTTTTTTTGTAAAAAGG